>JBBMOL010000585.1:129898-142223 GCA_037954665.1 Laguncularia racemosa
ATCCTCTTATAGAAATTAATTCATTTTCAAAATATAAAAGGATGTGTGCTTACAACTTCTGTGAATTTTTAATCGGCCCAAAGAAAAGTTAATGTTTAACAAAATTGGAAGTGCACCTATGGTAATTAAACTCGTGTTGATTATTTGGTTTTACATGTGAATAATAAATCGGCCAAAAGGAAGCTTTATTGTTTGATATATTCTTATTGTCAGTGTTTGATTACTACGCCAAGATACCACCTAGTAGTGATATTTTGTCCAAAGATGAAATATTAATGGGCTACTTGGTATTTTGAGATGGGGTTTACCTTTATTTGAATGTATTATTATTTTGTTGTGAGGCTTATGTAAGCTTGTTTATTTGTTTGTTGTTCTCATTCAGCTATGATAATCTTGCTAATATTACTGCCAACATCAATTCCATTCCTATGTTAAATGGCACTAACTTCAAGTCGTGGAAAGATAATCTATTGATAGTACTTGGAGTTATGGATCTCGACCTTGCGTTAAGAACTGATTCTCCTTCACCTCTTACTGATAAGAGTACCTCCGATGACAAGAGGGAGATGGAAAAGTGGGAGAAATCAAACCGCATATGTATGATGATCATGAAGAAGGCCATTCCAGAAGCATTTAGAGGTACAATATTTGATAAGATAACTAAGACTAAGGAGTTCCTTGATGAAATTAAGAAAAGGTTTGCCAAGAATGAAAAGGCAGAAATAAGTACACTCCTAGCAAACCTAATCTCAATGAAGTACAAAGGCAAGGGCAATATTAGGGAGTACATCATGGAGATGTCTCATCTTGCTTCTAAGCTAAGAGCACTCAAGCTAGACCTCACAGAGGACTTGCTAGTGCATTTGGTTTTGATTTCTCTTCCTGTACAGTTTAGCCAGTTTAAAGTGAGCTATAATTGTCAGAAAGAGACTTGGTCTCTAAATGAGCTCATCTCACATTGTGTTCAAGAAGAGGAAAGGCTAAAGCAAGATAAGATTGAAAGCGCTCACCTAGCCTTAACCCCTAAGAATAGGAATAAGGATAATAAAAAGAAAAGGGATAAAGAAGCTGCAAATATGACACCTCAAAAGACACAACCAAAGAATTTGGATGCATCAAATGGTATTGGTTGTCACTTCTGTGGAGCTATAGGGCATTATAAGAAGCAGTGCACTAATTATCATGCTTGGCGTGCTAAGAAAGGTACACTTCTTAATTTGTATGTTCTGAGGTTAATTTAACTTCGATACCCATAGACACTTGGTGGATAGATTCTGGTGCAACAACTCACATCAGTGTGTCTATGCAGGGTTGCCTACATTGCCGAAAACCAAGTGATGGTGAAGATACATTTATGTGGGTAACGGCAAGACAGTTGAAGTTAAAGTAATTGGGAAGTTTAGATTATTATTAAAGACTGGATTTTATTTGGATCTTAATGAAACATTCATTGTATCGTCATTTAGACGAAATTTGATTTTTATTTCTGCTTTGGACAAATTTTGGGTTTTCCCTGTTCTTTTGGGAAAATAAAAATTTTGTTTGTTTATGATTCAAAATTAGTTGGATCTGGTTCTCTTTTCTGTTTTTTGTTTAATCTTTATTTTGATTGATATTATTGTTCTTTTAAATAAACCCTGCAAGAAAGAAATCGAGGTTAAAGAGAAAAATTTAACTAATAAAAATTTAAAGTACTTTTTGGGGTTACAAAAAAAAAAAAAAATTAGGTATATCTTAAAAGGAGAATGGAGAGACTTGTGTCGGGAGGGAAATTCAAAAACCCCTTGGATTTTACAGTTTTTGATGATTGTTTTAAAACTGTAAAAAGGGGGAAAAAAAATTTAATAAAAAAAAGATTTGAACCCAAAAATAGGACCTTAAAAGGGTTTTAAGAATTTATCCCATCCCGGATTTTTGTGGCCCATTCCCTACAGTTGTTTGGGGAATGGTCAACCATATTTTTAAATGTTCATAGAGATTTTTCAAAAATTGGTATTTTATCTATTCTTGAAAAGTCACATTTCCTTGGATATGTTTAAAAATTATAAGGTTTGAATTTTAAGAACTGATAAAAAAAAAGGATTAAAAGCATTAAATTGATCGTGGTGACGAAAAACTACGGAAATTTTATGAGGGTTTCGGGTTTAACAACGTTCAGGCCTTTTGCTAAAATTCCTGGGGAAATTTGCGGTTTTTTTCCCCACGTCCACTATCCCGGGTTCACCCAACTTGAATGGGGTTGCTGAAAGACGAAATGAATGCTTAAGGACATGGTAAGGTGTATATTTGTCACTCCCCCTTACTAAAATCACTCTGGGGAAAAGAAAAAAAAACCTTAAGCGGGAGCTTTACCCTTTAAAAAGGGGTTTCCCAAAATTTAAAGCAACTAAAAAAAACCCCTTTGAACTTTGGATTTGGGAAAAAAAATCCTAGTCTAAAACTTTACTTTGTGTTGGGATGCCCAGTTGGGGGGCCCCCCGGGGTTTTATAACCCCCAATGAAAAGAAACGGGGAATAAAGAACAGTAATTTGCTATTTTGTTGGGTACTTAAAAGATCAAGGGTTAAAAGTTCTATGATCTTAAAACCCCAAAATTTGGATATTTGAGTGGGGAAAATTTGCTGGGGTTCTTTGAGGATGTCGAGTTTGTGGGGGAGATACGGTTAGGATATCGTCTTTGAAGGGGAAATTTCGTTGATTTTTCCCACAGGGGTTTTTGAATTTGGTAAGCTTTTTTTCCTTATCTTCTTCAAGACACAATAGAAAAGGGACAATATTGGAGCCCCCAATTCAAGATACTGTTCCAGAAGAACAAACTCAAACCCCCTCAAAAACCCTAGGGCCATTGGGGAGATAGTAGAAAAAGGGGAAGTGCAATGTTTGATGACTATATGTTTTTCTTCAAAAAACATGAGGTTAAAATTTTGAATGATGGAAGATGATCAAATTTAACTTTGTCAAGCTTTTAAAAAGTTTAAATTTTAAAAAAGCGGTTTTGTTGCCATGAATGAAAAAGATAAAGTCTATGAAAGCAATGACTTTTGGGATTTTTGTCCCATTGCCAAAAGGGTATAAAACCCCTTTGGGTTTTGCAAGGGATTTTTAGACCAAGGGGGTTTTAAAAAGGGGCAATGTGGAGAGGTATAAGGCTGTCTTGTTGAAAA
The DNA here is from genome assembly GCA_037954665.1 of Laguncularia racemosa. Lineage (NCBI taxonomy): Eukaryota > Viridiplantae > Streptophyta > Magnoliopsida > Myrtales > Combretaceae > Laguncularia > Laguncularia racemosa. The sequence goes on from JBBMOL010000585.1 coordinate 133,063, forward strand.
GTGCTTTACAAAAAAGAAGGCATGCTAAAAAGGAGACTTTCCACTTTTTGAAAGGGACTCTTTTATGATTATAATGGCTTTAGTGGCACAATTCGTTTTGGTTACTTTCGGGATGCATGTAAAGACCGCCTTCCTCAATGGTGACTTTGTTTGAGACGATCTATATGGTACAATGAAAATTTTATACCCAAAAGATCTAAAAAATTATGGTTTGTAAACTTAAGAAACCCAATCTATGGACTTAAGCAAGCATCTCGCAATGGTATTTCAAATTTCTAAAGTGATTATTTTGCGGGTTTTCGGGGAAAATTTTTGGTCAAATGATTGTATTTCCCAATAAGTTCTGTAGGAGCAAGATTTTTTTTGGGTTTTTAAATTTGTTGATGATATTTTTGCTTTCAGCAAAATATAGGTTTAAATTGCAAAAAAACTAAGAGATTTCTTGTGGGAATTTGAGATGAAAGATCTTGGTGATGTTTTTTTGTTTTGGGAAATTCAAATACATCAAGATTGTTTAAGGTACTTTTGGGAATTATCACAAAAGAGCTATATCGAAAAAGGTACTCAAAAGGTATGGCATAAAAAATTAAAAACCCAAAGTGATAGGGTGTAGAAAGGGGAGAAAAAATTTAAAGCCCTAGCCCAAAGGCCCTAAGGATGATTTTGGGGAAAAGGAAAAAGAAAAAAGATTCCCATCCCTCATTTAGTAGGGGTTAATGTTGCTCAGGTTTGAAAGCGTTAGATTTTGCGTAATTACAGGAATGTTGGGCAGATACTTGAGTAACCCAAAGGATTGCCATTGGAAAGCACCCAAAAAGGGGTTTTTTGGTACTTACAGAGAACAAAAAAATTACATGCCCCCTATGGGAAAAGTAAGATAAAATTCAAGATGTTGGGTATACAAAATTCCGATTTTCCCTGGATGCCAAGATATTTAGGGAAGTCAAAATCGGCTACTTTATATGTTAGCTAGGGAAGCTATCTCTTGGAAGAGCATAAAATAATCCCTTGTTGCTTCTTCTACTTTTTGGAAAGCAGAGTTTGTAGCATGTTTTTGGGAATCCAATCAGGGAAAATATGGGTTGCGGTTTTTTTGTCACGGGGCCCCTGCGCATTGTGGATACTATTAACGGGGCCCTTAAATTATTTTTGACAAAAAATTTCAGAAATTCTATTTTTAAAAAAAATTTGGGAGCTCAAACGAAGTCAATGGCATATAGACATCAATTTCCCTAGTTTTTAAAAAAAAGGGAAGTTCATAGGGGATAGTTGTCTTAGGGCATATAGGAAAAAACCTTATGATCACGGAACCCCCTCACAAAAGGAGTGAAACCCTAAAATTTTTTCATGACCCACTTTGGGTTTTTTGGGGTGTCAAGACCTTGGTGACTTAAAAGTTTTAGTGGAAGTTTGTTCCCTTTGTATGTTTTATGTCTTTGAAAAAAACTGTAAAAAGTTATTTTTGGTTTATTATTTTTTTAGGATATCTTTTTGAGAAAAAAAAGTTTTTTGTTTCCCTACACTCGGGTTTTTTTGGTTTTAGGGGTTTGATTCACTAAGGTTTTTGGTGGACTAGTAGAAAATAGAATGTTAAGTTAATTCCCATAAAATTTTTTCTTGCTACAATCCATTTTATGATCCATGTCATTAAATTTATTTCAACATTGTGACCATTAATGGGTAGATTTAAACAAAAAATTTTTGTTAAATTTACTTTTTTTGCCCTATTTGATATAAATGGGGATGGGAAATTTGGTTATAGATACATTCAGTTCATGACAGAAAATTTTTGAGTCTTTTGGGTTTTCCCAAAACATGATTTAAAGTTCCCACATATGCCCAAGTGGGAGATTGCGGATCCTTAACCCAATTTTGGGCCCTTTATATGTGAAATGTTTTATGGGTTGGAGCCTTTAATTTTAAGTTAAGCTAAATTAAAATTGATCAAAAAAGTTTTGGTTATTTGATTTTTGGGGATCAAATTGGGAAATGACCCCTTTTATGTGTAAAGACCTTATGGGTATTTTTTAAATTTTTAGGGATGGGCTAAAAAAAAAATCCCAAAAAAAAAGGTAATATTTAGCTATCTATAAAAAATTGGGGTTTAATGGTCCCCAGGTCATACACAATTTCTTGTCTTTGGGGTTTTCCCCATCATCAAATGGGACTATAGAGAAAAAAAACAAAAAAAGGGGAAATCTCCCCTAAAAAAAAACGTTTGCCGGGAAAGGGCCAAACGAACAATCGAAGAATTTTGGCGTAATGGTTCAGGTACGCTTCGCATATTTATTGTTTTTTTCCCCTTTAAAGATCAAAATTTGAAAAGTTTTAGGTTTTTTGTTTGTGGTAAATTTTTTACATAAGGATAATTCAAGGGTTTAAAAAAAATACAACCTAATGAAAACCCACCCTAACAAAATACTACCCGGGAGACCCTAAAAAAAATATCACTTAGGGAAAAAAACCTGGACGAATTGTTTCTTTTTGCCCCAAAAATAAAATGAAATAGCTTGTCTGGTTTAAAAAACCCAACTCTGTCCATCTGATACGCCTTTATGGCAGCCATTAATTTTTCCCTTTTTTTTTTCCCTTTTTTTTTCTTTCAAAAAAATCCCCACAATTCTTTTTTCCCCAAAAAAAAACAGTCAACCGTGCTACAAAAATATTGCTGAGGTACCGCCCCCAACAAAATTGATCCCCTTTTCACTAAAAACCGGCTCAAAATTCAAAACCCTTTTTGCTTGATCGAAAAACCCAAAAATATTTAAAATAGGAAACCTCCCAGGAAGGGAAAAAAGGAAAAAAAAACCTCTTGAACCCAAATATGAAAAAGGGGAAAAATTCTAACAGGTTAAGGGAAAATGAAATTTAAAAAAAGGGTAAATAAGAGAGGAAAATGATTAAGAGAGAAAAAATACCTTTTTGTATTCGGCGTTGGAAGGGGTTAAGCTTTCTTTGTTTTTTCTTATTTTTTCTTTTATTTTTTTTTTTTCTCTTTACTTTTTTTTTTTCCCATCTTTTATAAAACAACAAAATAGTAATGTAAAACTGAAAAATTTTAAACTAGAAATTTTTTTTTATTTTATTCATTCTTTTTTAAAATTTTTTTTTCATTTTTCTTTTTTTTATTATATTAATTTAAATTTTATTTAAAAGTTTATTATTGCTTAATAAAAGTTAACATGTGTGCAATACTTAAAAATTGAAATAATTATAAAACTTTTGCCATTTTCTTTTTTCCAAAAAAAAAAAACAAAGGTTTTCCCTTCCCTTTTCAAAAAACCCCCAAAAAAACAAGTCCCCTATTTGTAATTTCCCCCTTTTATTTTATTTTAAATTTGGAGTATATGATTATTATGCTCTAATTTGGGGAGGGTATCATATTTTATAATTCTTTGCAAAAAACGCATCCACCCCATGGGTGCACAAAAAATTAAAATTTGAGTAATTATTAGTAATTTTTTTTTTCCATAATAGTTTCAATTTTTTTTCTAAATTTTTTAAATTTTAAGTTATAATTCCTTTTCTAATTGTGACATGGCTATTTTTTATTAATTACAAAATCTATAAAATTTTCCCAAATTTTTTGAGATGGGGAAAAAACCCTTTTTTTTCACTTAAAAATTAAAAAGAGAAAAATTTTTAAAAAAATGTTTGGAAAGATAAAAATAAGGTTTTTCCCCAAGGGGAAAAAAAGGGGGATGGGAAAAGGTTTTTTTATAAAAAATTTTGGAATAGTGGGGTTGGAAAATTTCCCTTGCAACATGAAATGAGAATAAAATTATTGAAAGATAATTTGAAAAAAACCCCTTTAAAACCCAAAACCAAAAAACCCGGGGTCTTTTTTTTGATTAAATATTGATAATTTTTTGTGTTTGGGGTTTTATAAACTAAAAAAAACATTTTTTTTAATTCCAAATTTTAACCAAAAAAAGGAAAAAGGGTCTTAGAATTTTAAACCCGCCCCAATTCCCCTGGTTTTTATTCTTTTTATGAATTTCCCCAAAATAAAACCCGAAAATGGTCATAATTAATTTTAAATAAAACTCATGTTAAAAGGTGGTGTTTGGAAAAAAATTTTCCCTTAGTTGTTTCCCTTTTCCTTTTTAGGGGAAAAGGTTTTTAAAAAAGGGGTTTGTTTTTCACCTACATACATGTCCCAATTTAGAAAGGAATAATAAACCCCAATCCCCCCCGCAAAGGAACCTTTCCAAAGGGTTTAAAACTTGTGTTTGGGGTTTCCCATTACCCAAATTTCCCCCTTTGTTTTAAAAATTATTTCCACTTTTTTTGAAAATAAAAAATTAAATTTTTTTTTTATTAAAAAATTATGTTTATTTTTGGGAATTTTTGATGGGGGTCTTTGTTGAATTGTGGCTGTGTACATTCCTATTTATGTCTATAAACCAACATTCCCAATCGGAAAATTTATTAAAATTTCCAGCTTGCTTGCAGGATGGGCCCAAAGGGCAAAAAAATTTAACTTTTAGAAAGGGCTGAGGAGTTTTTAAAGGGGCCCCCTCTGGGGAAAAAAAGAAGGAAAAAAAAAAGGACACTCCTTTGGGGTGGGTGGTTTGCTTTAATGTTTCCCTTGATAAAGGAAAAGCATTCCGGGTTTGAAGGGCCCCGGGGCTTTTTTCAGAGCACCCAAGGGCCTGTGGGGAAAATCCAGCGGAAGTTCATTTTTTCCAAAAAAATCCCTTCGTTTTTGGTCTTTTCATCGTAAAAGGGGATACTATGTGGGGTCCAAGAAGCGATCTTCTTCGCCTTTTTAGAGTTAAGGTTTAAGAAATAAAGAATCAGAGGGGAGGGGAAAAAAATTGGATCTCGATCTCCGCCCCTGGTTGGTTTGGAGGAACTTTTAAAAGTTGGAAGGAGTTGGAGACGAAAAAAGAAAGAAGTGCTTTTTCTGAAATCCCTTTTAGGGGCGACATTGAGAGTTTGTTAATATGATGGTCCTTTGATGGGTTTTTTTGTATGGGAAAGGGTGCGATTGAAAATTTCCAGTTTGATAAATAGGTAAGTTTTGGTAAAAAATCTCGATGCCAAAGGGAAACAAAGGTTTCATAAAAGGGACATATTTGGAAAAAAATTTCAACCCAAAAAAGGGGCTAAAAATTTTTGAATCAAGTTTAAAAAATAAATCAAAAATTTTTTTTAAATTTTTAAAAAAAATTATCAATATTATTTAAAAAATTTAAAAAAAGGGAAAACCCATTTTAATGCAAATTAGAAATTTGTAATGGATTTCCTATTTCAAAATACTTAACATTTTAAAGAAAGTAATTTATTTTTTTTTTAAACCAACCCCCTTAAAAACATATTGATTTTTATTTTAATTACTTGAAAACTTTTATTTTTTTTATTTTTAAACACTTAAAAATTTTAAAATTTTTTATTTAAATTTTTCCCAAAAGTTAATTCCTTTGGGGTTTTCCCCAAATTATTTTTTTATATTTTTAAATTCCCAAAACAAAATTTTTTAGGGACCCCATTTTTTTATTGTTTAAAAAAAAGTAGGGGTTATAAATTTTTGGTTTGCCTTTTTTTAAAAAAGTTTTAAAAGTCATTTTTTATTATCTAAATTACATGATTTTTTTAATTAAAAAAAGTTGAAAATTTTGATTCCCAAAAACACAACCCCCATCAAAATTTTTAATGTCAAATGGAATAACTCTCTGAGCTTTCCCTCAATTTTGGGGGAAATTTGGGGTACTTAGCGGTAACCTTTTTTTTTTTATTATTTTAAGTAATTTAAAAAACCCTATATTTTCGTAGAATTTTGTGGTGGATCTTTTAAAAAAACAATTTCCTTTTTAGATATTTTTTAAGTAGTGATTGATATGCGACTCCCCCGTGGCAGGTTTTTGTTTTTTTAAAATTTTTAATTAGACAAAACTTTTTTAAAAAATTTCAATAAATTTTCAACAAGATTTTTAAATGCAAAGGGAAAAAAAGGAAAATTGTGAAAACAAGATCTATGGAAAAAAATTTAAAATTTTAAAATTAAAACCAAGTATATGAGGCAAATTTTCGAAAAGAAAGAGGATGATTGTGGTTTTTGTTGTTTTTTTTTTAGTTTTCCTACTGTGTGTTTAGTCTGGAAGTCCATAGAAACATATACGTTTTAAAACACGGCACCAAGGCTTTACCCGGGGTTTTGGTTGAGTCGGGAAGATCCATGGGAAATAAAAAAAGTTTTATACACGGTCGTTTTTTATGAGCAGACGTGCGTTTTTATTTTTATATTTCCCACGTGAAAATTTAATTTTGGGCCTTTTTTTTTAACTTTTTCCCCTTAAAGTTATATTAGTTTCCCTGGGGTCTTTTTAGGGTTATTTTTTCAATATCAAATTACAGACACTTGAAGAGAATTTTCTTATTCTCTAAATTTGTGCGCAATTGAAAATTTCAAGGAAAAAACCCCCCCCTAAGATTGTTCTTTGTTTATCCGGGGAGATCCAACCCTTAGAATTGGTCTGTCCCTATTACGCTTTCTGGGTTTTGGTCAGTTTGGTATTAGAGCAAGGCAATTTTCCTGGGGAGATGTCAGAAAATTTGACGGTTTTGACAACAGTTAGTTCTCGACTTTTGATCGGGATTTCGGGGGGAAGTTCAAGGGGTCGATCAATGGACTTTAAAAAAGGGAAATGGTTTGAAGCCATGGATCGGGAGGCTCGGGCGGGAGGGGGAGAGCAGCGCTTGGAGGATTGGGTTACGTGTTTTTGACGCCATGTGGTGGGCCCCCAACGGTTTTAAAAGGGGACGGGTTTGGGCGGGGTTTGACCAAGGGAGCAAATCGCTTCGTGGGGGGGTTTTCCCGTCAAAACCTGCAGCCGGGGGGGAAATTTTTTTTTGATGGGAAATCAAAAAGGCCCAGATGGGGGGTTCTTCTTGGGGGGAAGAGGGTGACTTTTTTCCCACAAAGGAGAGGGCAACAACAGAAGAGAGGCGGGGGTTTTTTGATGGTGGAAAAATTTCCCTTTGGAAATGAAAAATAGGAATGATCAGGGTATGGGGGTGGGGGTTTTTCGAAAAAAAACTACCAAGGATACGATCAGGGTTTGGATGGGAGTGGAATTTTTCGTCTCAAGGGAGATATCCCATCGTTTAATGGTAATCTTAACATAGGGATTTTTTTGGGGTTGGCTTCCAAAAATTGAAGAAATTTTTTGGCCCATATAGAAAAACCCTGAGGGGGGTAGGGAGGGGGGGGGAGGGGTTGGGGTTTCGGGGTTTTTAGGCTGAAAGGAGGAGGCAACTTTCCCTGGTGGGATGTTTAAAACCAGGGGAAAACCAAAAAGGGGGCCCAAAAAAAAAAAAAAGAGGGAAAAAGGGCAACCAAAAAGGACCCTTTTGGGACCATATGAAAAAACCTTCCCCATAAAGGGATTTTCTGCCCCCCACCCATGAGCAGTTCTCTTTTCCCAAAAGTAAACCCCGCTTTTTTCCACAGGGGGCCCAGGACGGTTTTTCATGAATATACAGTCGGTTCGTGGGGATTGGCAAAGAGGAAAAGATCCCGGGGGGGAGACCGAGGGTTTTAGCAAGTAGCGCGGAAAATTTTTCGACGGGTTTTAAAAGCCCCAAATTAGAGATTTAAAATTTTGGGGGGTTTTACGGTATTTAAAAACTGTGAACGAGGGGAAAGAATTTTTGGGCCCCTTTGAGCCAAGATGATGATTCAAGAAACAAAATTTCTAGGCTTGGTGGGGGCAAAAAAAAGGAAATTTTGGATTTTGATGGTATTTGTAGTGGCAACCGGGGGGGGTTGGTGGGGGGAAAAGAAAAAAAAAGGAAAAAAGGTTTTGAGAAAGGGGCCTTTTTGGGGGGGTTTTAGAAAAAGAAGGAAAAATAAGGGGGTTTAAGGGGGGAAAAAGCCTTTTTGAAATCCAAAGAGATCTCAAGGCAAAGTTTAAACCATATGCTAAGCCAATTTTGGGGGGAAAAATGTTATAGGTGCAAACAAGCCCGGGGGACCGAAACCCAAAGAATGTCCGAAACGGGACCATAAATATCGTCGGAAAAAAGGGGGGGAAGAGGAGGAAAATTTTGTATGAACCGGGGTGGTGAAGATGGTATTATGATGAGGTTATGATGGGGGGAAAACCGGGGGGCTATGTGATTAGGAAAGGGTGTGGGTTTGGGACCAAAAATAGGAGGGTAAATTCGTAGCGACACCAGTTGTTCCGCACTAGGGGGCACAATTGGTGGGGGGAAAGTTCGACCCGATTGTTGACAGTGGGAGTTGTGAGAATATAATTGGGAAAAGAGGTGGTAAACAACCCCAAAGCGGGCCAGTAAGAAACATCTGACCCCTTTCCACCATAGGGTGGTTTAAAGGGGCGATAGAGGGGATTGAGGTGAAGGAGAGGTGTGGGTTTCCCCTTTTCTCTATAGACAAAAAAACCGGGAAAGAAGTCTTTTTGTGACATCGTTGATATGGATGCCTTCCACTTTTTATTTAGGCGACCATGGTATTTTTACGTGGATGCCCCCAAAATGCTGGAAAAGGGGAATAAGTTAAGTTGGAGAAAGGGGGTGTGAAATACACAATTTCTTCCATTGACGAATAAACGACCCAAGACACAAAAGGCTGAAGGAAAATCCTTTCTGCAAACACCCCGGTCAAAAAAAGAGATGGTTGAGGACCTGAAAGAAACCCATGTGATGCATGCACTTGTCGTGAAGAATGCTGGGGAGGATAAAAGTAGTGAGGGGGTTCCGGGGGAAAGGTTTTAAAGGGGGTGTTAAAAAAGAAAATTTTTAAAAAGGAAATGCCAGAAGATTTACCAGAGGGGGTTTCCTCCATTGCGTGACCTTCAGCACCATATTGATTTGGTGCCTGGGGTTTGTCTTCCTAATCTCCCTCATTATAGGATTAAACCCCAAGGAGATTGAAGTTTTTTAAGAAAAAGTCCAAAAGGGTACGTACAAAGGATTTATCAAGGGGGTAGCATGAGCCCGAAACTATTTCCCCGGCCTTTTTTGACTCCAAAGAAGGATGGGAGTTGGAGGATGTGCTTTTTGACAGTCCGGGGGGGGGCAATTAACAAAATTACAATTGAGTTTTAAATTTCCCAATTTCCTCACATTGAGGACATTTTGGATAGGCTTGGGAGAGCGGTTATAATTTTTTAAAAGGGGGATCTTAGGAGTGG
>JBBMOL010000586.1:0-39987 GCA_037954665.1 Laguncularia racemosa
TCGGGTTGTTAGAATCCTCTAACAACCTATGTGATTTTTTTAAGCATAATTCGGGAACCTACCCTATTGGATAGGCTCAAAAGGGGGCCCTTATTTATATCATTTGGGGCCCTTCTCGTAACTGGGCCTTGGGCAGTCCGTATCCCCCGGGCCCCTTTCCCTCACCCACCCCGGGACCCAGACAAGCCCACACACACGCACCCCCCACTAGACCAGGCAACACCCTCACACACACACACACTCCCTCAACTAAAAACAGACCATAGTTCACTTACCTTCACTTTCCCTTTTCGCCGTAACTCTCTCAAACTTTCTCCAAAGAAACCCTAGTTCCCTTCTTCCCTTGTCACGGTCCCCCCCATCTAAAATTTTCCCTTGTCCACAAGGGTGCTTTGAGGAAACCTAAGCTTCAGGTCCACAAAAAATTTCCCCACGTTCCCATCCGAAAGGGGTCAATTTTTCCCACAGAGTAAGTCCCATGGTGTCCGTTTGGGTTTTCCCCTTTTAATCTTTTTCTTTAAAAAAATTTTGAAGGGGTTTTCTAACTCTTCTTCTTCCTTTGTGCAGTTAGCGATGGAAACAGCCCCTTTCTCTGGCCGGGGAAAAGATCTTGGGGTTGGGCGAGACATGGAAGGTGGGGTGGAAAATTCACCTCGCTCGGAAGATCTAAATGGTAACCATTTTATGATCTTGTCTATTACCCTTATATGGCCCGTAGAACTTGGCTGATAGTTTTTGATTAGGTATTTTCCTTACACCCACCTGTTTATAGGGTTGTAATTTTTAAATAATACCCAATCCCCTATTTTGAACCCCCCCCCCCCCTTTCGGTCCTCTTCCTGTCAGCCTACAAACTTCACCCGGGTTTTTGGAGCCTTGTTAGATGGAATTTTAGTATGCGATAGTGTCTTCCCTTCTAGTTAGCATACTGCCCAATAGTAACATTTCTAGAACCCTTTAGGAATGTAAGGGAGGTGTAGTGGAGGCGGAATCCGTATGGGATCTAAAAGGGGTTTCTTCTTAGCACTAACATGGTTTTTAGTGTTGTACCAGAATTCATTAAGGGGGGGTTTTGGTCCCCATTTTTTGGGTTGTCACTTGTCATACACCTAAAAGTAAGTCCCCCCAAACTTCTTTTAACTATCTCTGTTTGGCCACCCCCTCTACGGATATATGGGGTTGAAAAAAATTTAGCTAAAACCCCCTTTAAAACCCAAAGAACCCCTTCCAAATTTAAAAAAAAAAAACAGGGGGGGTCCCTGTCAAGGGGGATGCTCGGGTTTTTCCCTGAAAATTTTTACACACAATCCAGTTTTTAATTGGGGCCATTGGGGAAAATTGGAAAGGGGTGGGGAAAATGACAGAAATAAAACATATTGCTCAAGCGGTCCCCCATTTTCCAAAATTTTTCTTTTTCCTTTTAAATTAGGAAAACCCCCCAATAAAACCCAAAAGGTTTTTCCTCCGCCTAACAAGTATTGGTATTGGCAGCGGTTGTAAAAACCCCTTTGGGGGGCCAGGGCTTAAACTTGGGGGTTTTTGGGAAAAAACCCCACACTCCTTTTTCATTTTGCCTCACATAAAAGCTCAAATTTTGGCCCAAATTTTAAAAAATAAAATTTTTTCTTTTTATGGGGAGAAAAAAGCCCCTAATTTTTTCCCAAAAAAACCCCATCATGGTACACCCCTTTTGTATTTTTTTCTAAGTTCCCACAGATGGCCCCACACACCCCTTTCCCCCCTCCTTAAAAGCCCTGATCCAAGGTAAAATCCCCGAAAACTTCCCCCTTTTTTTGGGCGACCTAGTGTTTTTGGTCCCCCCCCAAAAAATACCAACTTTCCCCTTTTTTTCCTCACCAAATTTTCCCGGTGGGGGCGTGACTGCAAAATTTCATTCAGTTCCAACTGTCCCATTCTGGCAAGGCTTTAAAACTGTTGTTTTTTTTTGCCCCCCTTTTTTTCCTTTTTCTCTTAAAACCCCTCCCCCAAAAGTTTTTGGGTTTGCCATTTTTGTTGGCTAGAAGAAAAAAACCTTTTTTCCAAAAGGGGTTTAAAAAATTTGGGGTGACCCTTTTTTGATGAAAAAAATGTTTCCCTTTTTTGGGGGGGTCCCCCCCTTCAAATACTTTTAAAAGGGGGGGAGTTCCTTCTTTTACACAAACATTACTTGCTGCCTACATTTTTAAAGGGTTTTTTTTGGTTTTAAAAAGGGGGGTTTTTGCTTTTGGGATCAAAAAAAAATCCACTTTTCCCCCAAAAAAATCCGTTTCCCCACAAACTTTTTCTTTGGGGGGAATTTTAAAAAAACGGGGGGGGTTCCCAAAGGGGGGGCCCCCCTTTAACCTTTGAAAAGTAACCTAACAACTTTTTTTCCCAAAATTTAAAAAAATTTCCTTCTTCAACAATAATGTGAGGGGCCTGGTGATACATATACCCCCTGATAACCCCCAAAAAAAAACCCCGATGTCCTAAAAAACCCCCAAAAATTTTTCCCCTTAAATTTTTTTTGGGGGGGGGTTCCATTTAAAAAATTTTTATCTTTTTTCCCCTTGGGTTTTTTGGCCCACTCCCTCCCTATTTTTTTTTTTTTCCCAAGTACCCCCCCCTTTAAAAAAGCCTCAAAAGTGCACTTGGATTTTTAAAAAGTAAAGTCTCCAAAAAAAAACCCCTTAAAAAATTAACCCTCAAGAAAAACCCTGCCCCTCAAACCCCCTTTTTGCTGTGACTAATATGTCGCCCAAAAAAAAAATAGGACTTTTTTTCCTTTAAAGGGGGGGCCCCTTAAAAAAATTGATTAAAAAGGGGCCTTTTTAGAAGTTAAAGGGGGTTTTTGGTTCCCCCAAAAAAGGGCCCAAAACCCAAAAAATTTTCGTAACCCCCCTTTTCGGGGGTTTTTTTAAAAAGGGCATATTGTAAACATCTTCAGGACCCCCCCTTTTTTTTGGGGTGTCCCCTTTAAAAAAAACCAACTTGAAAAAGTAAGCACCCCAGGGGGTTATCAAATGGGATCCTCTTTTTTGGGGGAATTTTGGGAAAACCCTGTCCTTGCAGTCTAGTTTTTAATTCGTTTTTAATCCACACTTTTTCCCCAAAAATGTTGTCCCTTTTTTCACCAAAACTTTTTGCGAGGCAAAAGGACTGTGGCTGTGCCTTATTATTCCATAAGAGCTTTTCCTTCACCATTTTTCTAAGAAAATTTTTTCGCATGGAAGAGATTTTTTTAGGGTCAAAAAAAGAAAACCCCGGGGGGCCTTTTTTAAAAAGGGAATTTTGTGATAAAAAGCCCTTGGGGGGGTAACTCATGGGCTCCCCAAAAAGGTGGGGGAAATTTTCCCTCTAGTAGATCCAACATTACTGGAGCAGTTTCGCCCCCTTCCTTTTTCCCCATCCTCCTCAGCCCAGAGTCAAAACTATCCAACATTTGAAAAAAAGGGGCCCCCTTTCCCCCTTTAAATACCCCTTTGGGTAGTTTGGGGTTGCTCTAAAAACCCCTTAAAATCACTCCCTACCCCCGTCAATTCACACTCACGACCTTTCAAAATTTTAAAACCCCCCGGGTTTTAAGTTTAAAAATTTCCCCGCGGTTTTTTCCCCCAAGGGGCCTCAACCAGGGGCCCCCCAGAATCATGCACAGCCAAAAAGGGTTTTTCAATATATTCTGCTGGAATTCATGTCCCTGCATTTCCCAAGTAAACTTGGGGAAAAAAATTTCAAGTGCTAGATAAGCTGTACCATCTCCAATTTTCCTTAAAAGGGAAAAAATCAGAGAAAGGGAAATTTTAAACCCCTTGGCCAAGCATTCATTTTTAAAAATTCAGTGAGCCCCGGGGGTCAAAAAAGGGGGGGGGGGGGGGATACTCACCCTTTTTTTTTGTAATACCATTACCTTATACTTTTTAAAACAATGCCCCTTTACCCCGGTTCAAGACATTGGGGGGGGCTTGGGGTGTAAAACCTTTATTTTCCCCGGGGGGGTGTCTTCCTCCTCTGCACTATCCCCCCCCTCTTCACCCCCTTTTCCAACAACATTTAACCCCTTTTTTCACCTATGACTTGGCCCAAAAAAAGGGTTTATCCCCCAAAAACCCCATTTCTTCCTTTTTTTTTTCTTTAGTTCCTCGGGGGGTTTTAAATTTTTTGGGAAGTTAGGGGTTTTGGGGTTTTTTAGGGGGGTTTTATGGTTTAGAAGTGAAAATAGGTTTTGGGGGATTTTTAAAGGGGTTGGGGGGTATTTTTGGTATGTTTAGTTTTAAGAGGGAAAATTTATTTTGGGGGGGGATTTGGGGGGGGGGAAAAAAAAAAAAAAAAAAGGGGGGGGTTTTATTTTTTTGGGTTTTAGGGGGGGGTTTTTTTAAGGTTTTTGTTTAGGGGAAAAGGGGGGTTTTGGGGCCCCTTCCCCAATTTTGGGTAAAAATTTGGTTTTTTTGCAGTTTTTTGGGGGTTTAAAAATGGGTTTAAAAGGGGATTTAGGAAAAAATGAAACCCCCCTCAAGAAACACTTATCAGGTAGCTTCTCAGGTAGCTTGCCCGGGTTACCAAGTTTTAAATTCCTTCAGGAAATCTTGAAATTTTTTCCATTTTGGTTTTAATTTCCTTAAAAGTTCTGCCCGGATCTTATACCCCTTTTTCCCAAAATCGGCTTTTTAATCCTTAACCAATCATTCCAAGGAAAATTTTGGTGACCCTCAAAAGTCTGAATTTTTTGAATGCCCACTTAAACCTTCCCCTTAAAAATCAGGGCCCCCAACCAAATTTTTCCACCCCCGGGGATTTAAAAAAAAATTTTAAAGTTTTTTTGGGGCCTTGTAAAACCAGTCCAATTTGTTTTTTACCATAAAAAAGGGGGAAAACCCACCTTGGGGTGTCATTTTTCAAATGGTTCTTTTTGCTATAGTGTGAGCTAGTGCAAACCCAAAATTTTTATCATCTTTTTCGGAATTTTCCCAAATCTATTCCGTGGAGCCAGAGTTTCCCAACCTGCGATTTATTTTTTTAATTTGGGGAGGGCGTATCTGTTGATCCATCACTTTTTGCACTCTTAAGTTTTCATGGGGGGTTTTTTAAGAGCTTCTTCATGTGCCCTTCACAGCATTACCCGGGCCTCATCAAGATTCTTGGTTCAGGGTCTCCATGGCAAAACCGCTCTGTCCCTTGTAACAGGGAAAAACAATAAGGCAAGAAATTTCCCCGTATGAAATTTGTCGTGTGTTTTTTATCGATTGTAAGAAAAAACAGTAATTTTCTTCCTTTTTTCCTTTTTTACATGGAAATATATGTTGGGTTTTTGGTTTTTTTAAACCTCTAAAACCCCATGTAGGTTAAGCATAATTTTAACCTCCCCTTTTGGTGGGCCAAAAGTGGGCCTTCTTTAATCATTTGGGTTCCCGTTTGGCCTTCGGAAGTCCGTATCCCCCCCCCTTTCTCACCGCCCGACCCAACAGACCCCCCCAAAAACCGCACCCCCACCAGGCCCGCCAACACCCTCACACACACACCACCTCCTCAATCAAAAAAACCACTTTTTCCCTTACTTTTCTTTTTCCCATTTCTCCGAAACCCTTCTCCAACTTCCCTGGAAACCCTTTTCTCTTTTCCCCTTTTGTCCAAGGTTTGCCTTATCACTCAAAAATTTTTTACACTAAGCCATATGCTGCCGCTTGCCAAGGTTTTATTATAAGTAAAGTTTTAAAATTGGGGGTTGCTACAGTACTTCTTTCCTTTAAAGGGGAAATTCTAAACAAGAAACCCTATTTTTTATAATGCTTGTTACATTACACATTTTGGTTTTTAGGAAAAAAAAGGAGCAAAAGAAGTTGAAATTTCCAAATGGGGGAAAGGGGGGAAGAGCCTTGACCCCACTAAAATTTTCCCTTTTCCAAATTTAAATTTTGGAGAGATTTGGGGGAAATTTTAAAAAATATTCATTTTACCTTCAAACAAAAATCATTTTTAAAAACAAAGTTTTTTTTGGAAAAAAAAATTTTAAAAAATTTTTAAAAATTTTTTAACCAACTTTTTTTTTATTTCCACCCTTTTATAAAAAAAAAAAATTCAAAATTTTTTTTTCTCTTTTCTTTTTATTTTCCCCACCAATACGGTCCCCCCAAAAATTTTTTGTAGAAAACTTTTAAAAAATTTTCTATGAACCTTGGGGTTTTGTTGTTTTTTTTTTTTTTTTTTTTGGGGTACCCAAAAATTTAGGGGAAAGAATGCTGGCCACCTTCCCCAATTTCGCAACTCTATTTCAAAGATACCCCCCTTTTGTATTGTTAAACAAAAATTTTTTAATTATTCTATTTTTTTTTTTTTCTAAAACTATCTTTTAGTTTCTTAAAAAATAAGAAAAAAGAAAAATTTCCTAATTTAAAACTAAGCAAGAAGAAAATTTTTTCTATTTTTTAAAAAAGACGTTTTTAAAAAAAAAATGAAAATTTTTTGGAAAAAATGTAGGAATGTTTGTGGAAATTTTAATTTGATCCCCTTAGTCATTTTTGGCTAAGACAATTGTTTTGCATATTTTTAAATTTTTCCCAACAAGGAATTCAAAATCTTTTTTTTGAGTTTAAAAAGTTATAATAATTAAATTTAATGTTTTTTTTTATTTTATAAAGATTGGGTTTATATGAAGTTCCATCTTGAATGAAGTATTTTTTTGGTGTAAAAATTTGGGTTAGGTGGGTCTATTTGGGACATGATGAAGTGTACTTGGTTGGATCATGGTAAAATCAATTTATGCTGTTAATTAAGTAAATGTTTTTTTTATCATTCCCCGCCATTAGGGGGGAAAAGGGGGTTAATTATTCTTTTTAAAATCGTTTTAAAATTTTTGGGTGGTGATAAATTAATGATTGGGAAAAAACTCGTGAAATCGGAATGATTTTGATGATAAAGGGTTTAACCTTTTTAAAGATTTAAATTAGGGATATAATTGTGGGGGGTTGTAAAAAATTTTTATTACTAAATTGAATTCTAGCATTTTAAAAATTTTTTTTAATGTGAAAATTTTTTGGGGGGAAATTGAATTTGTAGGTAAATATTGTTTTAAAAATTTTGAGGAGAATTGGGTTATATGAATTGAATTTTGTTTTTTTTGGCCTTTCTGACGGTTTTTTAAATTTTTGGGGGGGAAAAAGTATATTTGTTTATTTGAGAAATTTTTGAGGAAATTTAAAATTTTTTAATTTAAATAGTATTTTTTAAGTGTAAATAGGCCTGAGGGGTTTGATGTTTTTAAAAAATTGGGGTTAAGGGGGGTTTTTTACAAATTTTTGGGGCATGCTCTATTTTGTAATTTTTTATTTAAAATAAAAAATAAATGTGTTTTAATTCTAAAAAGGAATAGAAACAAGTGGGCTTTGATTTAAAGTAAATTTGAACCTAAATTTGATAAGTTATGGATTTTTAAAGTTGAAAATTCGTAATTATATTTAATCAAGGTACTCTAAAAGCTCAAAATTAAATAAAATAAGGATTTTTATTTTTAAAATGAGTAGTAGAATGATAAAGAAATAATGGCTTTAGTTTCACTTGATTTTTAATTAAAATTTTAAGTAATTTTTGGGGCCTTTAAAATTAAAACATTTAATTGAAAAACAAATTGAATTAATTTAATGGTTGGTTTAATTAAATTGGGTCAAGGCCAATTCACCTTTAAAAAGTTGGCTTAACCAAGGTAGGCCCCTAAAGGACTACCCTCTTACCTTCTCCTTGAATGGCCCATTTATTAAATTTTTAATTTGTTTTAAATAGGTTTAATTAACTAAAATACCCTAATTAGCCCAAAATAAGATTTGACATGATGATTACCTTAATAACTTATGGGCTCAAAATCCAAAACCATTATTCGGCCATTTCTATCCTATGGCTCATATTCTAAATGACCTTAACATAATAAATAACCACTAACCTCAAACTAATTCAAAACCCAAAATTGAATTAACTATTTTAAAAGAACCAAACATAGAACTATAAAGTAAAAATAGGCTTAAAAGACTAAAATAAACCCAAAGGGTTTTAAAACCCCAAAACCTACTTGAAAAATTTAATTATTTAGGGCTTTATACACAAATGAGACTTAACAAAAAATCTATTTAATTGGGTCTTCAATTCTACAAGGCCCTAAATCAACTAAGGACTTTTAAAATCATATCTAATAATCGATTAAGCCTAAAACATAACAAATAGGACTAATTAAACCAAATGGGTTTAAGTTAATTTTAAACAGATGGAAGTAATTTAATTCCCACTTAAAATGGAATTAATAATTATAACTAAAATTAACAAAATTTTAATTAGGGCAATTTCAAACATATTGGACCTACTACTTTAAAAGGCTCAAATACCTTAATTGAGCTTTAAACACAACAGCTTAAAATTCCAATTAACTTATTAAGTTCAAAGTTAAATTGTAAAGGTTCAAGTCAAAGTTATCTAAAAATCTAATCAGGTCAAAAAATAACCCTAATTGGGCTAAGCTTATATAAGCCTTATGTATTTAAATCAATCTTATAATAAGATTCAATCACTTAAAAAATTAACTACTTAAATTCTCTCTTTGATATATAAAACCAATTCAATCAACTCAATTGGAATTGTTCCATTGTTTAAATTTGAGAATTGTTGATTTTTAGGTACATAGTAACTTGCGTATTGTTATGCTACAATAGAAAATTTAACCAAACTAATAATCAATCCAACTAAGTAACAAATTGATACTTTGCGAGATTATTGATTTAACAAGTGACAAATCTTAGATTGGGATTATGACTATAGTCTTTGATCCCAAAAAGACAAAAGGAAATTAGGTGCTTTTACCATCGAGATATGGCTTAGTAGGTAATTGATACGTAAAATTTACGGTTGATAACAATCAAATTTAACAAAGAGAAGATATATCAGAATTGTTTCAGTGATTCTTAGCGGGCAATATGATATACCAGAACTGCTTTCATCAACTCTTGATGCCCTTTTGGGTGGAAACAAACCATACCTTCGTTTGGGATGTCAAAAGTCATGAATACCCCATTATAATGTTTAAAATTAAATAAAAAAAATGATCTAATTTTTTTTTTGGTTTTTTATACATTAAATGTGGCCCTATGTGACATGCGTATATATGTTTTGTGCAAATACATATCGGGCCCTTGTAGATCACTCCCCTTTTTTTTTTTCGGTGAGGGTGTTTTTAATCCACTTTATTATTCGATGAGATATAGCTCTAAGGAAAAGATCAGGATGAAACCACATATATAAAGTACAAATCGTTTACAATTATGATTTAGTCCCTATTTTGGGTTTTCCAAAAATATATTATGTTTTAATTTTGTACATAAACATTGGGAGCCATTTATGACTCAAAAACCATTTTTCTTTTTGATTTACTTTGAAGGTCCTTAGACGTCTTAGGACTTAAGCCCATCTTTCTTATTTTAACATAATTTTCATAAAAAAACAACCATCAAAAAAATTTTCAAAAATCTAACTTCCCCCCCCAAAATTTTTTTGAAAAACTAATTAATGATTTCAAAATTTTAAAAAATTTTTTTTAAAAAAATCATAAAAAAAAACTATAACTTTACGTTTTAATCAAATAAGTTACGGGCGAATTATCGTTACATAATGAGAGACATGCAATAAATCTTTTTTAAATTGTATCAATCAAATACAATTGATTAATGGCCCTTTATCATCAATAAACTATGAATTTGTAATGACATACTTTACCCTTTGTGCTAATTTAAAAAGAATAACCGTCGTACGGGCTTTGTCCAACCCCTGAATTCTAGAAAGATATTAATGGCCATATATAAGGTTGAATGCCACTTTGTCCAAACCAAATTTCACTCAAATATAAATTTGGGCATATATAGGTGAATAGGACAATTTGGTTGACTCCTTGTTTTCCATCAACATCGTCCACCCCTGGCCCCTTTATTTAAACCCTTTTTTTTTTTCAAAAATTCTATTATGCGTCACATCCATTTTTGTCACCTATCACTTCCGTCCTTTAGTGGTATGTATTTTTATACTTTACAAACATAACATTTCAAATTTTCGAGTCATTTCAAAATCTTTCAAAAATATAGTTATAATGATGCCACTTTATTTATATACATACATTATATACACTACAAGAATTATGACAAAATATGAAGATTTTTTTTCCACGTAAAACCTTCAAAAATCATCTCAATAGGCCTATTGTGAGAATTCACATTCCCGTAAAGAAATTGTTGTAATAGCCCCATCAACTTTAGGATATTGCGATGAAGAATTTCTCATAGGCCATTTGCGAGAATTGAAAATTTGTCAGAATATGTATAGTATTTGCGAGAAATATAATTCCTGCTAAGTGATTGACAAATATCAAAGGATACGCATTTACGAGAAAAGCAATGTCAAAAGAGGTTAACACACAACGAGACTATCCGAGAATCAAATTCTCGCAATAAGGCATTTGCAATGAATCAAATTCTCACAATAAGGTATTTGTGAGGAATCAAATTGTGGTATTATGTTTACAAGAAATTAATTACTACAAAATATGGGAATTTATGAGAAAAAAATTCTTGCAATACATATTTATGAGAAATAAATTATGGCAAATGTCAATACATTTCTTGCAATACCTAATATTTATAAGAAATGAGTTCTCACAAAATGTAATTTCACCCCCTTCCCCACACCAATCAACCCCTACCCAAATTCAATTAGCGTTACACATTTTTTACAAGAACTTGTGATATAATTTACACTCTTCATCAGCGAAAAAGAAAGGGAATTTACGAGGAATGAGAAAAAAAAAATTGCAATACCCAATATTTACGAGAAATGAATTGTCACAAAATGTAATGAGATCAACCCCCAAAAAAAAAAATCTATTCCAATTTTCTGCAAATATGTTAGTGCACTACTAGCACCATTCATTTGCAAAACAACCAATCAAACATCCTACCATAAGTATCCATCAAAGTTCCAAAAATATACAAATCGCATGATATCTAGCAAACAAAGAAAGAGTGAAAGATACTTGGCCAACAAAAAAAGAGCGACGTGATAGCTAGCCAAACAAAAAATAAAAGTCACTTGATAAATGTAAAAAATAGTTAATATAGTCCACATTGATCATGTACTACACTGATAATTGAATCGATCACTGATATTCGTTTGCTGAAGTTTGTGGTTGTCGTTGTTGAACATTAAGGAAACAATAGAATAAAGCTAGAAAGAAAGACTGTGGATGCCTGACCTATGGCTGCATTGGGGGATTGGGGGTGTGATGGTTGCTATGAGGATCCATCTAATGGTGTAATCAATGGAGCTAATGGCATATTCCTGGTGCCAAACCTACTAAAAAAGGGTGATGATTGCAATGATGATTAGGTTGGTTATACCACTGGTGAGGTACTCGATATATGTGAAAACCTCTACAGTTGCAAAGCAAAAAATTGTTGTTGTTGTGCCATAAAATAATCAAGTAGTTGATTCTATTGAGCAATAGTATCTTCCAATGTAGATATTTTGTTCTCTAATCTTGTCAATTATTCGTTGGATGTTGTTGATGATCGTAATCACTCAAGTTTAAAAATCCCTTTCTATGACTCTCTGTTACGATCCAATAGGCAAGTGCACCTATCGATTGTAATAGTATAGCACTATGTTCGGGTATCGTATCCTCTAGGATCAGCAAGTACCAGTAATAACTCTAAACCTACTATCTAACCGCACAAAATTGAGATGTTTAGTTTTAAATTTAAAATACTTAACAATTCCTATAGCAAATTAAAATAACACAAAAACTTGATTACTAAATCCGATAACTAAAAACATACCCTACCCTTACTACTCCTCTAATTGTCATGTAACTTCACCCTTTCAATAAACTAGTTAACGAGCAATAGTTATCTCTAAACCACGAAGTATCTAACACTAAACTAATGTTCTTTCCAGATTCATTAGCTCCTAATCCCAAAACGCTTTGATAAGATCCCTTTTATCAAAAAACCGATTAGAATTGCATTAACACTCTTGAACCCTCAATTAGATCAATTTATATAAATTAATCTAATACGGAAAATTCACGTTCTCTATCCTTAGATTACATACGAATTCCTTTATTCATGCATGATCTATTCAAACAAGAGATTTTCCAATCAACTTCTAAGAAATCAATGCAATTTCAATGCTGGCCATACATTAAATTAGCAACAATATATAAACAACATGAATAAATTCAGAGAATTCCACTATTCGTTAACTATGCAAGCAATCCAGCATTACATGACAAC
This sequence comes from Laguncularia racemosa, assembly GCA_037954665.1. Lineage (NCBI taxonomy): Eukaryota > Viridiplantae > Streptophyta > Magnoliopsida > Myrtales > Combretaceae > Laguncularia > Laguncularia racemosa. The sequence goes on from JBBMOL010000586.1 coordinate 12,288, forward strand.
TAGAATTCGTAAGGTTCAGGTATGAAATAAACTATTCACTCATGATTTCAAGATACAATTCAATAAAAAAAAATGAAGAACCTGTGTGCATAAACACTTCACAAGATAGGATGAATCCGTTGAAGTTGCTTTTCCTTCCTTAAGCTTTTTCCCCTTCTTCCTCTCTTCTTGGTTCCCTCTCCTTTTTCCTCTGTCCTGCACTCTGTCCCCTTTTCTCCGTTCTCTCTCTGTTTTTTTTTTTCTTTTTTTCTTCTTTTTGTCTCTTCTTTTCCCTCTTTTTAATTCGTGTCCCACTTCTGCTTCAGGTGTCTTTTCCTCTTCTACACTCCGCCCCTTGACGTTCCCCCTTCTTCCTGTCCAAGGATACCAAAATCTTGGAAGAAGCTTGTAAAACGCGGAGTTGCATCAACTACACAGCTGTAATATACGGCTGTGTATCATGGCCGTGTATCTTTCTGTGGACAATTCTAACTCAATACACGGTTGACATACACGGCCGTGTAGCATGGCCGTGTATCTTTCTGTGGATAATTCCAACTCAACAAACGGTTGACATACACGGCCATGTAGAATGGCCGTGTATCTTTCTGTGAATGTATTAAATACAATACACGGCCGTGCCCCTGTGATACACGCCCATGTATCTCTCCTGATGCTCTTTTGGGCACTTTTCTTCATATAATCCGCTCCGACTCTTGCACATGTTGATCATTCTTCCTTGATAGGTCCTTTAGTTTCCTGAAACTCAAATAACTCTTCTTTAAGTACCAAAGTCTTTTAAAACATAATCAACTTACTTCAAAAACAACTCAAATCCATACAAAATATAAGTGTTAATTTATTCTTATCAAACTTCCCCACACTTGAGTTTTTGCTTGTCCTCAAGCAAATTGATTCAAATAGAATTACAAAAACAACCTCTATTTCATGCATAGTTATTTTAGGAAGATTTTTGCATCATTGATCCTTTGTATACTTAAGCTTATGAACTTTTCATTCAATCTCATCATTAACTGTATACAAAATACCTATACTGGAATTTCAAAATTAATCTGAGTAAATCAAACTATTACCTTCACTGTTTAAACAACAATTCCTCAAGTTAGGATAAATCACAAAATCATATCAGCAAAAATAGAGTAAACAGTTCTTTCCACAACCGAAACAAACAACACAATAGAGAGTAAAGGCATATCATATCCACTGATCTCCTTGATTTTCCTTCTCTTTTATCATTCTTTTACTTTAATTTAGTCGACCAACCCATGTAACGAACTTTCGATCGATAATCCCGAGCTCATCACTCAAGTTAACAGACGTTATTCCCTCAGCATAGAAGGCGTCCCTCGGATTTACTTATTCGAGTCAAATCAACTTCTTTTTTTTTTTTAGATTGTCCCTTTAACTGAAACGGTTTCCTCGGTCAGTAAGTCGCAGGCCAGACGACCATAGGCTACTAGGTTTTAAAATACCCCTTCGAACCTTTACCATCTCAATCAAAATATTATTAATTATCAAGTTCAGTTTTCTCGGACTTTTCTCACGACCCATGTAACGAGCTTTTGGCCATTGATCCCAAGTTCGTCACCCAAGTCAATAGGTGTTATTCCCTTGGTAGGGCACCCCTCAGGCTTAATTACTCGAGTCAATGAAGCCCACTTCTGAACCCTTTTTTTTTTTTTTCAGAGATTACCAAGCTATATGTACTCCTTTACTCAAAATTGAATAGCTTAACCAGTAAAAGAAAGAAAAGTTTACTCAACTCTACTAACAACCTTGAATCAATCCTAACTCTAAAATAAGCCTACTTCACTCAGAAGTTTACTCAACTCTACTAACAACCTTGAATCAATCCTAACTCTAAAATAAGCCTACTTCACTCAGATTTCATCTTCTAATTCCAGCAACTTATTCATGACACAAGATAAGAGAATAAAAGTTGGGATCTCAGCCTTCCTGCATAACTCATCAAGTATAACTTATCAAATCTATCTCAAGTATGGAAATTTTATAGCATTAAGTTCATAACACTTATACTTCATGAATTCATTCTCCTCCATCCCATCCCATTGTCCCAATTTTTTATATTGAACTACACAAAAAGATAGAAATAAAAGAGAAAAAGAAACAAGACTCCCTTGGATCGGTATTAGAATTGCACATTCGGCATCCCCCTTTGTAGAAGAACTCAAATCAATATCGTTCACGCGTATAGGACCATGAGTTCTTGAAAGAACTCCAAATATTTATTCTCTCCAATCTTGTCATTCCACTAAGGTTCTGTACTTCATCAATTGAACAGAATCTCTAAAATGCAAAACCAAAGAAAAGAAAAGAAACAAACAAACAAAAAGAAAATAATAAAATAAAATAAAGGCATAAGGAAAGAACAATAATAGCATACAACCCTGTTTTAATGCAAAGTCTTAACAAAAAGAAAACATAAGGAATTCAAAAAGTTAATATCCAACAATTGTTCTTCAATCTTCATCCTCACTGTCCGAGTCATCTTGATGACTGCCTTCTTCATGTCGAGAGGAAGAACCTCGAACTTGATGTGCATCGACCCGGACGTCTTCATCGCTCGAACAATTGCAAGATGTAAAGTCTATGTCCAACTTTTCCCCTAACTTAGTAAAAAAATTTTTAATAAAACTTTTCAATCTGCTTTGTTTTTTTAAAATTTTGTCTTGTTGCTCCTTCAATCCTTGAATTTGGGTTTTTAACTCCCCTATATTTTTCTGGACTTCATCTTCTTGAGTCCTTGCCCTTGGGGCAGCTCTTTCTTCTTCACCTTCTCCGGCCTCAGACTCTTGGTTAGGGTCATACCTGTCAATTTCATCCATATCATCATCTAAGTCTTCCTCATTTTGTTGAGGTTGATGACCCCACCCAATAATGGGTGTAGCTGTTAGCCGAATAGTCATTCCAATACAATTGTCGGGTTCACGTACAGGGAATAGCTCTAAATTTTTCAAAATCCGGGTAATCCAGGCACCCACAAAGATTCCCCTATTCCCTGCTTCTACTTGTCGGAGTAAACAAAATGCAGCAAACACATCGATATTGATAGGAGTCCCCGTGTTCATACTCCATAGCTGAAGCACATCCCGGGCATTAACCACTCCTTCTGATTCAATACGGCCTGTAGTGGAACGAGCAAAGATATAATGAAGCACCCGAAAAGCTAGCCGACTAAAGGTGGAACCTTTTGTCGAAGAAGAAGTGTAAATGCCCATTCCCAATTGGGGCCAATAATTTCCTGCACGAAATCTGTGGGGAAATCCCAAGGGTAATTGATGGAAGGCAGAAGAGCGGAGATATGTCGATTCATAGATATCCATAGCTTCAATAAAGTCTATCATTGAATATCTCCTATATTAACCCATTGCAAGGAACTCAACCTCATTATCTATCCCAGCACTCATGGGTTCCTTGATGGTGAAGGTAGCAGTGAAGGTGAGTATCAGATCCGAATAGATTTTTTCCTCGATTGAAAACAATCTCACCCAAGCAGGGTCATGCAGAAGACCCTCAACCTCTTGGCGAATGCCAAACCGCTCCATAACATCCCAATCAAGAGCTACATTTGGCCTAATGATTTTTGTGCTCTTGTGGTTATGATAGATCGACCGATGCTCGGCCCTTATGTTAACAGGATAGCGATTTGCCCCCCTACTACTACTGGCCTCGTCATCATGGCGCCTCTTCTGAGCAACAGTCTTTGTCCGAGGCATCTGGAGATATATAAAGAAAAACAAAACTAGATTATACCTTCTTGAGGTGATAAGTAAGATCATAGCTAACAATTTGTACATAAAACACTATCCCTTGTATTACAGATAATATGAAAGTTAGAGTTACAATATAAGGAAAAAAAATAAAAAATAAAAAATAAAAAAATCACAAATTAGACTTAATTGGAAATACACGCCCAGCATACACGCCCATACACACCCTGCATATACGGTCGTGCATTCGGATCACACATTCTTACCTCAATTCAAAAATACACACCTTGCAACTACGGCCATGTAAAATCAATCATGTAACAATCTCCTCACAGAAATCCCTTCCTTACACAATTTTTCATGTGAATGACACTTAAAAATCGACACAATTTACTCAAAAGGTAGAAACCCTAGGTTTGTGTCCAAAACCAAAAAAAAGATTCATCATGAATTCCACACAAAAGTATGACAGATTCGAAGTAAGGAAGATATATCATCAACAATGAATAAATCACACGAAAGCCCCTTGATTAGAACATATAGAGAGTGTTCTTTAGTTCAACATTGCAAGGAAAAATAAAAGAAAGTTGAGAAGAGAAAGTAGAGATCCATACCTTTGTAAATTCGGAGGAATGAGTGCAAAAATCACTGGAAGAATTAGTGGAAGTGAAGAGAGATGATTATGATAAATAAGGAGTGAGAGAGAAAAAAAATTATGAAGAGAGATGAAAAGATATGCTTGCTCAAATCAATTTAACCCCAAACGGCCGTGTGTTTTATGAACTACACGGCCGCATACACGGCCACGTTACACGCCCGTGCCTTAAGCGGTGCATCCCAAGCGTGTATCTCTCTGTAATTGTTTTTTAACTCCATACACGGTCACATACACGGGCGTGTAAAAATTTCCAGTATATATGCCCTATTGTACACGGTCGTGTATGTAGGCCGTGTAACCTTCTATGCATGAAATCTGCAATTACATGCCCTATTGTACACGGCCGTGTATGTAGGCCGTGTAACCTTCTGTGAATGAAATCTACAATTACATGCCCTATGTAAAATAAGAATATATGGCCGTGTATCTCCATTAAAACACAATACTCACCTCCATTGAGTGTTCTAGCCCTTTCCAAACGTTGAATCAATAAAGAAAAAAAAAATTATCTAAAAACTACATGGGTTGCCTCCTATCAAGCGCTTTTGGTTAACGTCGTTTGCTCGACGAAATGAGATTGCATCTGATTAAATCACAAGAGGATGGAGTCTAAACTCCTCTTGGCCCTCTTTTTCCCCATGAGTCCCAAAATATAACTTCAAGCGTTGCCCATTTACTTTGAAAGTGTGTCCACTCGGGTGCTCCAATTCCACCGCTCTATGTGGAAAGACTTTTATCACCTTAAATGGCCCGGACCACTTTGATCTCAACTTACCTGGGAAAAGCTTCAATCGAGAATTGAATAAGAGAACATGATCTCCCTCACAGAATTGTTTCGGATGATGAATCCGAATGTCATGATACCTCTTCATCCTCTCCTTATAAACTCGCATGTTATCATAGGCCATTGCACGCCATTCATCGAGTTCATTCAGCTGAAACTTCCTCTTCTTACCAGCAGCCTCTAAATCCATGTTAAGAGTACGCAAAGCCTAGAAAGCTCTATGTTCTAACTCCACTGGCAAATGGCAAGCTTTCCCAAACACTAGTCGGTATGGGGTGGTACCTAAAGGAGTTTTGAAAGCTGTCCTATAGGCCCACAATGCATCGTCCAATTTTTCCAACCAATCCCTTCGGTGATGCTCCACTGTTTTCTCTAGAATCCTTTTTAGCTCACGGTTAGAAACTTCCACTTGACCACTTGTCTGTGGGTGATAAGGGGTTGCTAATCTATGGGTGACCCCATATCGTTTCAGCACCTTCTCCAATTGCACATTACAGAAATGTGTTCCCCTATCACTAATTAAAGCCCGTGGTGTTCCAAACCTAGAGAAAAGTTTCTTCAAAAATTTTACCACTACTCTGGCATCATTGGTGGGCAAAGATTGGGCTTCTACCCATTTAGACACATAATCTACCGCCACCAATATGTACTTATTCCCGAAGGAATTGGGAAATGGTCCCATAAAATCAATCCCCCATACGTCGAACACCTCACACTCTAGGATAAAATTTTGGGGCATCTCATCGCGCTTCGACATATTTCCAACTCGTTGGCACCTGTCACATGTTTTTACAAAGTTGAAAGAATCCTTGAATAAGGTTAGCCAATAAAATCCCGATTCCAACACTTTGTGGGCTGTTCGATTCACACTGTAGTGACCCCCTGTTGGTCCGGTGTGACAGTGTCTCAGAATTTCTTGCCCCTCTTGCTCAGATACACATCTCCTAATTACCTGATCAGCACACAAACGAAACAAGAAAGGTTCCTCCCAGTAATAGTGCTTCAACTCAGCAAAGAACCGCTTCTTTTGCTGATAAGTTTTGTCACTCGGGAGTAATCTGCAAACAAGGTAATTTGCAAAATCAGCAAACCAAGGTTCAAAATTAATACTTACCTTGTTAATCTGATACAATCCTTCCTCCGGAAAAGCATCATCAATCTCTTCTTCTTTCAATTCCTCCAAATATGGGTTCTCCAAACGAGAGAGATGATCAGCGGCTAAGTTTTCAGCTCCCCTCTTGTCCCTAATCTCCAGATCGAACTCTTGTAGAAGCAATATCCACCGGATGAGGCGCGGTTTCGCATCTGTCTTGGACAAAAGGTACTTGAGAGCTGAATGGTCAGTGTAAACAATTACCTTGGATAAAATCAAATATGACCGAAACTTATCAAACGCAAAAATCACAGCTAAAAGTTCCTTCTCGGTCGTGGTGTAGTTCTCCTGAGCACCTGTGAGGGTCTTACTAGCATAATAGATCGATTGGAAGTGCTTGTCCCTCCTTTGTCCTAAGACTGTTCCCACAGCAAAATCACTTGCGTCACACATCAATTCGAAAGGAAGACCCCAATCAGGAGCCACCATAATAGGTGCTTGGGTCAACCTTTCCTTAAGCGTGTTGAACGCCTCAAGACATTCACTGGTAAAATCATAGGGCATGTCCTTCTCTAATAGCCGTGTCAATGGTCGGGCTATTTTAGAGAAATCCTTAATGAACCTCCTGTAAAATCCGGCATGCCCGAGAAAGCTCCGGATGGCTCTTACTGAAGAAGGTGGTGGAAGTTTTGCAATTGTGTCCACTTTTGCTTTATCCACTTCGATTCCTTTATGGGAAATTTTGTGCCCCAGAACTATGCCCTCCTTTACCATGAAATGGCATTTCTCCCAGTTCAACACAAGATTCGTCTCCTCACATCAAATCAAAACCCTTTCCAAATTGTTTAGACAAGCGTTAAAAGAATCACCAAAGACAGAGAAATCATCCATAAAGACCTCCATGATCCCTTCCACCAAGTCCTTAAAAATGGCCATCATACACTGCTGAAACGTAGCCGGTGCATTGCATAATCCGAAGGGCATGCGCCTATAAGCGAAAGTACCATATGGACATGTGAAAGTGGTCTTTTCCTGATCCTCTAGAGCGATTGAGATTTGGAAATATCCCGACATTCCATCTAAAAAACAGTAATATAGGTGTCCTGCCAATCGCTCTAGCATCTGATCCACAAAAGGGAGAGGGAAATGATCTTTGCAAGTTGCATCATTCAGTCTTCTATAATCTATGCACACTCGCCAACCAGTCACCGTCCTCATAGGTATGAGTTCGTTTTTATCATTGGGGATTACAGTCATTCCCCCTTTCTTTGGTATAACTTGCACAGGACTGACCTAGGGACTATCGGAAATAGGATAGATCAACCCCGCATCTAAAAGCTTAATCACCTCCTTCTTTACAACCTCCTTCATGTTGGGGTTCAACCTCCTCTGAGGTTGTACCACCGGTTTAAAATCATCTTCCAGCAAGATTTTATGGGTACAAAATGAGGGACTAATACCTTGAATATCCGATATCTTCCAAGCAAGAGCTCGCTTATGCTCCCTTAAGACCCCTAGTAAATCATCCCTTTGCTCCCTCGTCAAACTAGCAGAAATGATGACAGGAAGTTTAGAGTTAGCTTCCAGAAAAGCATACTCTAGGTACTCAGGAAGTTGCTTCAACTCAAGTTCAGGAGGCTCTTCAACAGACGGTTTTAACCTCCTCTCTTCATTGGTTCCTATTTTTTCAAATCCTCTGCGACAAACTACTTCCTCACAGGCTTGCAGCTGAGCTTTCACAGTTTGTATTTCTATATTCTCACTCACTTCATCATCATTCACAGTTAAATTGAATTCCAACGGATCTCCACATAACAGTTCTTGCATCACGCTTATTACCAATCTGTCAATGCAATCAACAGCATAGCAAGTATCATCAGCATTCAATGATTGTTTCAGTACTGCTGGAATTTTCACCACCAACTCATCTGCTCCCACTCTCAAAACCAGTTTTCCATCCGCTACGTCAATCACAGCTTTTGCAGTAGCCAGGAAAGGTCTTTCTAAAATCAGCGGGACTTCTACATCCGCATTCATATCCATAATGACAAAATCAACAGGAAAAATGAAATTTTCTACCTTTACCAGGACATCCTCAATGATCCCCCTAGGGAATTTGACCGAGCGATCTGCAAGCTGCAGACTCATCCTGGTGGGCTTCGGCACTCCCAAGTTTAATTTCTTAAACAAGGAATAGGGCATCAAGTTTATGCTTGCCCCAAGGTCTGCTAAAGCTCTCTCCACAGGCAATTCACCAATTAAGCATGGAATAGTGAAACTACCCGGATCCTTGAGTTTTTATGGTAACTTGTTTTGTAAAATAGCCAAACACTCCGCTCCTATAACTGCGGTAGAAATTTCTTCCAGTCGCCTCTTGTTTGACAGTAGATCCTTCAGGAACTTAGCATATCTAGGCATTTGTGAAAGAGCTTCTACAAACGGTATGTTAATATGTAATTGCTTAAACAAATCCAAAAATTTACCGAAGTGCTCTTTGTCTTGATCCTTTTTCAATCGTCCTGGATATGGAATCGGAGGTTTGTATGGTTGAACTGTTGATGCCTTAGTCTTCCCTTCTGCTGACTCCTTTTCCTTTACCTCCTTAGTAGCATCTTCCTTCTCACTACCCCCATCATGTGGCTCTTCAACTCCCTTTCTTTGTGAAACCACTGGTGCCCCAATGATGTCAGATTGCAGTTCTTTTCCACTCCTTAAGGTCACTGCCTTTACGTGCTCCCTAGGATTAGGTTCAGTGTTTCCAAGCAAAGACCCTTGAGGTCTTTCTGAGAGTATCTTAGCAATCTGACCCACCTGATTTTCCAAATTGTGTATAGAAGCCTCATGATTTCTTAGAGTAGCATCTGTTGATTGCTGACGCTGCTCTGAGACCTAAATGAACTTAGCAATCATATCCTCTAGATTAGACTTCTTTTCTGTAACAGGTGGTGGTGGGGGTCTTTGGAATCCAGGTGTGGGTACATTACCCCTAGGCAATTGTGGATTACTCCATGAAAAATTTGGGTGATTGCGCCAGCCTGGATTATATGTGTTGCTATAGGGATTGTTCTAGGGTCGTGTGGAATTTCCAACATAGTCAACTTGCTCATTGGTCTCTTGGATTATGGAATTGGCAGCTGAATCGACTGACTGGTATTGGGATGGCTGAGACAACGCCATCCCTTCAACCTTCATAGCAAGGGCATCCACTTTTACAGCAATAGTGGTCATCATATCAACCTCATAAACCCCTGCTACCCTTTGCTTCAACCTGCCGTTACTCCACTGATGATTGTTTTTGGCCATATTTTCAAATAGCTCTAGAGACTCTTCAGGAGTCTTCACATTAAGTGTACCACCAGCAGCAGCATCGATGGTTTGTCGTGTCAAATAATCGAGCCCGTTGTAAAAAGTTGAAACTTGCAGCCAGTTAGGCATTTGGTGGTGTGGGCACCGCCTAAGCAATTCCTTGAACCTTATCCAGGCTTCATAAAGGGGCTCGTTATCTAATTGAATGAATGATGTGATATCGTTCCTCAATTTGGCAGTCTTGGATGGTGGAAAGTAAAAGTCTAGAAAAGACTCTGCCAGTTGAGCCCATGTAGTAATGGATTCCCGGTTTAGTGAACTTATCCACTGCCTTGCTTTTCCCCTCAAGGTGAAGGGAAACAACCGCAACTTCAACACCTCTTCAGTCACCCCGTTCTGTTTCACTGTGGCGCAGATGTCCAGAAACATTTGAATGTGAGCGTGAGGATCTTCATCAAGTAAGCCGTCAAATTGACACTGATTATGTATCAAATTCATTGTAGAGGCTTTAACTTCGAAGTTATTAGCCTCTATTGCAGGTCTTACGATACATGAACCAGTGCTATCTAAAGTTTGCCTGGAATAATCAACCATAGTCCGACGTTGGTCTGCCATTGTTTCAATGTTGACTCTTCTGCTGTTTACAGGTTGCTCTTCCTTAGCAACTGAACTTTCGCTTTCACTCGATGATAATTCTCCCTCACTCACTTGTTGCTCTTCAATGCTCCTAGGTTTCCATCTGAATATCCGATCTATTTCTGGGTCAAAATCAAGAAGTTTTGATGATGAACTCCTTGTCATATACTACCAAGAATAAATGGTTAAATTAGTAAGCATTGAGCTTTCTTAATATTGCCGATCCCCGGCAACGGCGCCAAAAACTTGTTGATGATCATAATCACTCAAGTTTAAAAATCCCTTTCTATGACTCTCTGTTACGATCCAATAGGCAAGTGCACCTATCGATTGTAATAATATAGCACTATGATCGGGTATCGTATCCTCAGGGATCAGCAATTACCAGTAATAACTCTAAACCTACTATCTAACCGCACAAAATTGAGATGTTTAGTTTTAAATTTAAAATACTTAACAATTCCTATAGCAAATTAAAATAACACAAAAACTTGATTACTAAATCCGATAACTAAAAACATACCCTACCCTTACTACTCCTCTAATTGTCATGTAACTTCACCCTTTCAATAAACTAGTTAACGAGCAATAGTTATCTCTAAACCGCGAAGTATCTAACACTAAACTAATGTTCTTTCCAGATTCATTAGCTCCTAATCCCAATCGCTTTGATAAGATCCCTCTTCTATCAAAAACCGATTAGAATTGCATTAACACTCTTGAACCCTCAATTAGATCAATTTATCTAAATTAATCTAATATGGAAAATTCACGTTCTCTATCCCTAGATTACATATGAATTCCTTTATTCATGCATGATCTATTCAAACAAGAGATTTTCCAATCAACTTCTAAGAAATCAATGCAATTTCAATGCTGGCCATACATCAAATTAGCAACAATATATAAACAACATGAATAAATTCAGAGAATTCCACTATTCGTTAACTATGCAAGCAATCCAGCATTACATGATAACTAGAATTCGTAAGGTTCGGGTATGAAATAAACTAGCCACTCATGATTTCAAGATACAATTCAATAAAAAAAAATGAAGAACTCGTGTGCATAAACACTTCACAAGATAGGATGAATCCATTGAAGTTGCTTTTCCTTCCTTAAGCTTTTTCCCCTTCTTCCTCTCTTCTTGGTTCCCTCTCCTTTTTCCTCTGTCCCGCACTCTGTCCCCTTTTCTCCGTTCTCTCTCTGTTTTTTTTTTTCTTTTTTTCTTCTTTTCGTCTCTTCTTTTCCCTCTTTTTAATTCGTGTCCCACTTCTGCTTCAGGTGTCTTTTCCTCTTTTGCACTCCGCCCCTTGACGTTCCCCCTTCTTCCTGTCCAAGGATACCAAAATCTTGGAAGAAGCTTGTAAAACGCGGAGTTGCATCAACTACATGGCTGTAATACACGGCCGTATATCTTTCTGTGGACAATTCTAACTCAACACACGGTTGACATACACGGCCGTGTAGCATGGCCGTGTATCTTTTTGTGGATAATTCCAACTCAACAAACGGTTGACATACACGGCCGTGTAGAATGGCCGTGTATCTTTCTGTGAATGTATTAAATACAATACACGGCCGTGCCCCTGTGATACACGCCCATGTATCTCTCCTGCTGCACTTTTGGACACTTTTCTTCATATAATCCACTCCGACTCTTGCACATGTTGATCATTCTTCCTTGATAGGTCCTTTAGTTTCCTGAAACTCAAATAACTCTTCTTTAAGTACCAAAGTCTTTTAAAACATAATCAACTTACTTCAAAAACAACTCAAATCCATAAAAATTTAAGTGTTAATTTATTCTTATCTGATGTCATAGGTGTAGAATGGTAGAGAAAAGGGATCTAACAATGGGATAAAGGTGGTTTAGGGCCATCATAGCCTAAACCACAACTATATCTTGGCTTATGACCAAGGACCTCTCTCATGATCTAAACTTGTGTTTTGGGCATCCAATCAAATGATTGAGATTGTTGCAAATTTTGCTTGTATAATTCCACCATAGCTTTCTAGATCATGTGAAATATAGTTACAAGACAAATAATGGGAAAAAAAGAAAAAGAAAGAATCTTTAATAAATTATATTGGTTTTTTTTTTAAAAAAAAAACTTAAAGTAATTGTTGATATATAACTTACATGTTTATCTTGTTCTATGGTTGTTAAAATCATGAGTCAATTATACGATTCAACGAGTTTGCAATTTTATCATGTTTTTCATAATCAAAATAGAAGAAAAGTCATTTAGGTATAAACTTTTGATATAATTATGAGTTTAGATATACGATTTTACAAGTTACCGATTCTACCGATTTTATACTATTTAATTCCAAGTAAAATCGCGATTTTGACAACCATGTCTTGTGCTATAAAGTTCACCCATTTAGTTGATTCACCTTTTCTATTCTTATGGGTTTGTTCAAATGTCCCCATTTCTGATAATCCCTAATATATTGTAGTAAAACAAGTTGATACCAAGATATAAGTTGTATCAATTACCAGACATAAATAATAATCTTTGAAACAAATGATCATATCATCCTAAATATTAACAAGCAACTAGGGATCTTTTTTCCCTACCTTACTAAGTTGAATATTCATGAATGATTTTGTGACAATAGTGTAGTGATATTATAACTTTTCTTGATTGATAATATTGCTTGAAGAACATTTCTGAATGAAAAGGAAAATAACTACAATATTACATATAAACACATATAATAAGTATTAAATAGGCAAATTACCTTATGATGGGGGTCATTGTAAAAAAAAGTCACATAAAGCAACCCAATCAGCCAGCCATTGAAGCAAACCCTTTGGTACATTCTAATGTGCTTTCTCACCATCATCATATTCTTTATACTTTCATTTCAATCGATATTATAACTCACCGTATATTCTATCACTGTTTCTATTAAATATCAATGGCCATCGTGGATCATTTTTTGAGCTAAGATCAAACTTTTCTTGTAAATGTGAAAATTTTGATGAGAATGGATGAACCTTTGTTTTACTTCATAATGTAAAATAATATAAAGAGTAACAAGGAAACAACTCACCACAATCACACTAGTCACCCTCCGTTGTATGTCTAATGGCACTTTCAACGAAGCTTTAGCTTCAGCTTCAGGATAGCATAATGGAGAAGAGTGATGATGTGTTGAAGTGAACTCTTCAAATAACATTTGTACATTGTCTCCTTATAGCACATTATAAATGTCATGCAATTTTAAAATAGGATTACAACTCGTGCTCCACTTAATTTGCTCGTAATGGGTGCTTTTATAGACACCCTTATGCCTAGGCTCTTCATCATGCTCTGATGTATTATCCTCTTGCGTATTCTCATTAGAAGGATCTTCATGCTGCTCATCAAAAGAATCATCACTTGCTTCGTCTTTTAATGTGTCCAATGACTTTGGAGGATCTGGATAATTGCGGTGCTCTTGAATAGCGTCAACCCCAAACCAATTGACAAGATCATCTCCTACATAACCAGGCCTTGGAACATCCATACTACACAAAACAACATTAATAGAATCGGTAAAAGATAAACCACATAAAAGGATTTTTTTGTGTATAGAAATCTAATAAAAAAGAATTCATAAGATCAAAAAATGAATATTACATAAAGATTTAGTAACATAACTACTATTCGTATTAACTCTTCTTTACTGCTACTACCAATGGAATAATCATCACTATTATTCGTATTAACTAAAGGTAGACTTTCTTCTAGTATCAGAACATGAGCTAATTGCCTAAGATGAACAAAACTTTGATTTACTAGGATCATTCTACCACTTCTCTATTGCTATAGTGGCTTATCTAATTGAGGTTGGTCAATAATCTCATGATCAACACTATCATGTGGCTGAAATAATTCTTGATGGAATGAATAGCAATGATGAACCTTTTGGACCACCTTCTAATCACTAGTACACTTCGTTAAATCTTTTAAATAGAAAACCTATTGAGCCTAATCAACAAGAATGTAAGGATTGTCTTCATACCATATTCAACTAGTATTAATTGTAACCATATCACTATCGATTAACTCTATTTACTACACAACCTTGATAAACTTAGACATGCTTCTATAAGCCCCATGAAATGGCATCTAAGTCATTAGATTTTCGAAATGTACCTATAGTTTTAGCAAGTGCAATCTATGTATAAATAAACAAAGTTAACTAGGATTTTGAAATCCATAAGCATGGAATCATAAGTTAATTGGTTTATCAGATACACTTACTTTAGTTTTAATATGCATCATCTATATTATAGCAAATAACAACAAAAATTTGTTACATACCGGATACATCTCACATTTGGCTTCTTCAAATAAGCCACTTCACTAATCCCTATCAATTTCATCTCCTCTGTTATCCTCCAACATTTCATCTTCAAAGTCACTACCGTTACATGCTAAATCATTTAATATTTGACAATCAACATCATCCTCAAATGTAGGGCCATTATCACATACAAATTCTTCCATTGTTGGTGGCTCTCACACACTTACTTGATTGTTAATAATCTTAGAGCAATTCAAACCCAAGTATATACACTTTAACCTATCAATATGTGATATCTCCCCATGAAATATCCAAGTAGTGTGAGACCATGCCATTCCTCAATGGATTAAATGAACCTCAATGGCCTCTATTGGTAACCATTCATAATTAAGACAATCTCGACATGGACAATGGATAAATTCATCCGAATCCCAACGATGTTGCACAACTACTTCAAGGAAACTTCATACCCTTTCAATATACTCCGAAGAAGTAAGATCATGTGTTATGTGCTGCCTCCTTCCACTCATCCTAAACATGTAACAACTATTGTTATATACCCTAGTATAAAGATACAATCTATAGTATACAGATCATCTCCTCATTTATATATATAGTTTCATAAAGATACCCACTTATATATATAGTTTTTATTGTTGAGGAACATAGAGAAAATTATTATTTTTCTACAATCATTGGCTTTTCTACT
This sequence comes from Laguncularia racemosa, assembly GCA_037954665.1. Classification (NCBI taxonomy): domain Eukaryota; kingdom Viridiplantae; phylum Streptophyta; class Magnoliopsida; order Myrtales; family Combretaceae; genus Laguncularia; species Laguncularia racemosa. The sequence continues at coordinate 27,507 of JBBMOL010000586.1, forward strand.
AATGGAGGTACTAACTTACAATCAAAATTACAATACAAATCATAAAATGAAAAAAAAAATACAAGTTCTTAGATGATGTGATGTGGAAACTTAGAATATACTTATTGATGGGGAAGTTATAAAATTAATTAATTTGTTATAGTGCATAATCTTGGACATACTTTCTCTAGATTTTCTCATATGGAGTATAATACTCACACTTGTTAAGTGGATTTATTTTAAATTATGATTTAAAAGTAATTTATAGGAAAATTTCATTTCAAAAGATATACTTATCCAACTATAAATTCATAAACTTTTTCCTATTGTGCCATGGATATCACATTGAACCTTTTAAAATAGAATAAAGTTGCTTAAGCTACAATATCTTTTTAATATATATATATATATATATATATATAAGAAATCAAAAGAAAGCGTTCCATTGAGTTCACCTATCTTCTTCTTCTTCTTTTTTTAATAAAATAAAAGTAGTTTTTAGTTGGGTTAATTTCACTTGCAAATCCATAAGTGCTAAAGTATTCCCAGAAACTAACCTATTTCACTACTCCCACACTTTCTCAACCAAAAGTTTAATCCATCATTTTGGGCATCTTCCTTTTCCTAAAAATTCCTCTCTACTATTCGTTACTACTTAGAAACTCATGTTAGACATCATGCCTTTAGCAACATTGTTGATTCACATGGAGTTCGGGGAAGAAGTATAGTGTCGCTTATCTTCTAAGATAAGTAAATCCTTCTAATATTAAGGTAGCTATCGCATAGCTTTTGCTTGTCCACCTTACTGCATGCAATGGGCACCTCCTATAGGATGGGACGAACCCATATTATACCAACATCTCTTTTGGTTTTTCAGTTATCTAGAGGTGTATGAATAGGGAAACTAATAAATATCTAGTGTTCCAATGATACATGTGCATAAATTGAAATGTTTGACTATGGAAAATATAAAATACAAGCATATGTAATATATCTTATGTGTGTATTCTTGAGAACAAAGCAAAAGGGTGGAATGCTAACGTCCAAGGCAATGCTTTCATTCAGTAGCCCATGTAAGTGATATACCATATTAATGTTAGATAATTTATCTATAAATATAATTTTAAAAGATATAACATTTATGTAATTAGGTGTGTTTACATTCTCATTGGGTTTTTTTTTCCTTATGTATATATGATCAAGATGAAATATTCTCATTCTACCTAGATTTAGTGTCATAAGTCATATCTAAAGGGGATAAACTGCAAATCAAAAGTAGAGCACCACATCATAGCACTCCTAAATAGCAGCAGCACACATCATACTCACTTTTAATAATAGCCAAACATGCTACTTTAGGGAATACAAGTCCTTTTTGCTGGCCAGATGATCGTACATTCCTCTCTTTCCCTTTGATCACCAACCTTAACTTTCAATCTTTCCTTTCAGTTGAGAACGATGATCTTGAACTTGTGTGAGAGTAGGAAGTCTAGCCACACCGACCCCACCCCCCCCCCCCAACTTAGTTACGGTGATGGAATAGAGTCTAAGGCCTACTATTCGGGGATCAACTTTTTATATAGAAAGCTAAGGAAGTGGGACTAGGAGAGGCTGATAGAGCAATAGGAGTACATGTATTAGTATTACACATAGTGTATGGAGTGATATAGCTCATCTCACTAAAGAACAAACCCTTAACTCATTTATCTAATAAAAAAACTCAAATTCTATGCAAAAGTAGAACATGTTAACCAAAGAAATCAAGGGAGAGAGTGAGAGAATACATACCTTCTTCATAGGATAACCAAACCACACACACAACACGCTAAAAGTTGGAACTTCTCGAGCTTTAAATCCTCTACATGCAATCAAAACCCAAAAAATTACCATCAACTTTTGGGAAAACAAATAAGGGAAGTAAGAGGGAGAGGAAGAGAGATTCAAACACACCTTCATAGGCCATGGACGACATAGGTGAACGATAGTAGAATGAACAAGCCACTGGTATAAAGCATCGGGTGTTTTAGGGCTAAGTTTCATTTTCTAGGAAAGAAATGGATAGTTATGTAGACTGGAATGCAGGAAAAAGACGATAAGTGAAATTGATGAGGGAAAATAGAGTGGGCTTGAAATTTAGCATATGTGGCAATTAATTTCTCACAAATAAGCAATTTTAACAAATTAAATAGGTGGCAGAAGTGGCATTTGTGAGAATTTCCTTTCCAGTAATTGACTTTCCGCAAATAAGTAATTCCGACGAACCACTTGTCACAAGTGGCAGATGTAACAATTGTGAGAATTCCCTTTTTAGCAATTGACTTCTCATAAATAAGCAATTCCGATGAATATACTATTTGCAAGAATTATTTTTGGAGAAAAGCTCATTTTCTCTTTTCGGCAATTGACTTCCCACCGTATAAATCTTCACTTTTGCTTATTTCTATTATAGTGATATGTGTGTATGTGTGTATGTGTGGAGAGAGAGAGAGAGAGAGACTGAGAGCGGATGACTCTTTGTTTTCATCAATATACCCCTACTGCCTTCTTCAATTTGTAGTATTTTGTGCAAATTTTATCAAGCATTGCATACATTATAGCTACCAATTCAATTACTTGTATCTCGTAAATAACAGTAAGTGTAGAGGGCTAAAAATATTACATAAATATAATGGGCTAAGACCATTGATTATTTAGCTTGACTCATTAGGCTAAGTGATAGGGCCAAATAACTTTGGTTCAATTATTGGAATGAATCAGGGAGAATTGGCTTAGTAGGCTTAGAATAGGGATCGTTGGATCGGTCCATCCATATCCAACCTTTCTAAGGTAGGCTCATGCACTTGTGAGGAAGGTTACTAGTCTTGGGCCTATGGCAAGCTCATTGAGATAACCTTAAATTGAGCAGACTCCATCTCACCCATTGATTGCTAAAGTGATCTAACCAGTGTCATCAGGCCCAAGAATCTATAAATACTCAATCATTCCTCCTCATTAGGGGACTCTTTTTTTTTTTTTTTTCAGATTCTAGGGATCAAAGAAACAATGTTCCACTAAGAGCTCTCTACTTTCAAAGATCAAACAAGGGATCTAGGGTAGAACGATCTCCATTGTTTAAGAACTGCAAGGTTAATGCTTGAGGTCCCTTTAGCTCCCTTGTCTATCACTTGTGCATTTGAGATACTTGAGATTGCCCATTCCTCCTCCCTACTGCTCTCTTCCTAGTCATCCCATCACATGTCATCTCTGAATTGCTTTTTTTTCAATTCACATGCAGTATGGTACCCACGTGATATGCATGTGACCACTACTACGGGGGATCCCCTATCTACATTTTGGTAACTCCACTAGGGATAAAGTTAAGTGACAAACGAGTAATGGCACCTCTAGGAAGAGAGGACCATCTAACAATATCTATTAAGAACAAGATCCTAACATTAAATTGATAAAGCAGAACTTGCCTCAAATACCACAAAATACTGGTCAAGGCAATTCGCCTTAGGTTCCCATAAATCCTACACAAATGATGTAGACTATGCAAGTGAACATAAAGGCTTTGAATTAACTCATGACCATGCTTTCTCCACTAGTCACAAGGTTAGCTACCACCACTACTATGCAACAAGGTGTGGCTCCACCAAACACCAACATTGCTATGCAGTAAGGTGCTACCTATGTAACTCCATCACATGTAGTGCCTCCTATTAACCATCCCATTGATGAGGAGAACATTCCTCAGGAGCAAACCACTCAACTAAATGTCCCATCTCCCAATGCTCTCAGTTGATTTAGCTGTCAGCTTACTCCCACACATGCTTTCATGGTATCTACCCTAAGGACTTCCTTTGTAATGAAGGAAAACTTGGACATATACCTAAAAGAAATACAAGCAAAGTCAACTGTGGGAGTATTAGAATTAAGACTCCCTTACCATTAGCACATTGTTAAAAAGTCATATCCTAAGGACCATGTTAGTCTTAAGTTCATCCTATTCAATAGCAAAAAAGGGAGCGCTAAAGAACATTTACTTAAGTTTATGGAGACCCTAGAATTCTACAGGTTAGATGATGACCTAAAACTCAAAGAATTTTCCAAATCACTGACCGAAAAGGCATACACCTCCCTGCAGGGTCAGTTGATTTGTGAGGGTCTATGTGTAAGCTATTTTTGGAGAAATTCTTCTCTACTCGGGAACGGGCCATGATCACAAACATGGAAGAATATGGCAATACCCTAAGAAAGACTTAATGGATTATATAAAACGCTTCAAGAAGCGTACACTGGAAATTCAAGACATATGTAACGAGAGGGACTTAGTGAAGATTTTCATCCAAGAGATGTTCACTAAGTACGCAGTCTACTTAGAAAATCTCAATCTAAGTTCCTTTTCTATACTAGTCGAAGTTACAAGTAGAACTAACAATTCTATTACAAGACAACAAAGAGAAAATGGGAGGTTTGGGAAATGAGTAACATCTGCTAGCTCGGCCCAAGTTGAGACCTTTAGGGACAATAAGAAGCCAAGGAATGATACAACTTGAGGATCTACATCAATTCCCCTTTTTCCTATGCCCAATGGGAAAGGTATATATGCTTTGTTTGACCAATGGTTATGAGATGGGAATATCAAGCTCCCAAGAGTATATTGTTTACCAATACAAAATGAGAAGAATGATCCTAAGTTTTCTAGGTATCATAGATTCGTAGGTCACCCTACAAAAGAGTGTTAGACTTTGAAGAAGATTTTCAATGATAGGGTTTGTAATGGGGAAGTTATCATAGAAAACAACAATGTTCGTAATAATCCACTTACTATATACAATAATCAACAAGGTACTACGAATGCCATCAGCCACAATCTTAGTACTGAAGAAGGAGATGTGTTACATGCGGATGTGCATAATGTACAAGAGGCTATAACTGGAAATAATGAGGACGCGTGTACGCCAGAAGTAGATGCCTTAATGAAGATGACTAACTTTAGAAATTTTTTAACCCACTGGAGTTTAACGGGATGCATATCTTGCAGTAGCAACTACCCTTACCCAAATTGTAGAGAGACAATACGGGGAGTGTAGTCTAGCGCAACTTGTATGAAGAATGACAAAGGCGCATAAGAATGCAATTCTCTTTACTAATGCGGATATGTGCGCTAAGAATCTCAATCATAACCATCCTCTTTATGTGGAAAGCATGCTAAATGGGCATCCCATTAAAAGGACATTCATAGACAATGACTCTTCTATAAACATAATGTTGTTGTCTACACTAAAGGCTATAGGGATAGACAACGAGCACCTAGTGAGACAACCTATTATCATCAACAGTTTCACTAACACATCTACAAACACAATAGGGTATGTTAATTTAAGCTTTAAAGTGGGCCTTATATAGAGCTCCACACGATTCCACATTATCGATGCACTCGTATCCTACCATCTACTAGTTGGAAGAAAGTGGTTGCACGATCACAATCTTATACCCTCATCATGGCATCAGTGCATTAAGGGCTATTGGAAGGGAAAGGATGTATTCATTCCCGCTATGAACAATCCATTCAGCATAATGAGGCATACTTTACCGAAGATGGATTCTTTGATGAATATGCCAAAGAGAGAGAAACTGCTATCGCAACACCCTTTGGCACACCATTACCCACTTGGGAGGAGACCCAAGAGAGACCTACAAGAAAGAAGAGAATGTGAGGCTCCCACGGGGCTAAAAGGATCAAAGGAGAAATGAGTGATAGAAAGTTTCATCAGAGAAGATGGGTAGAGGGTGTACTCTTCAAGACAGTCCATGAGATTTGAAGAAGATAGACCCAAAGAAGCTTGTTCACCTTCTTCAAATCCCATACCAATATAAGAAACCTAACTCGCCCCCAAGAGATGTAGGATCAACTCAAGCCCCATGTTAATGAAATTAAAGAGTTAGATCTAGCGAAATCAGGAGAGTCTCTGAGACCTATCTTCATTGGTAAAAAATCTCTTGCAAGAGCTTAAGGTCCACTTAGTGGAGTTGCTAGGGAAGTGTAGAGACATATTAGCATAGACTTACAATGAAATGCCAAGACTGGACCCCACTCTAGTGGTACACCTATTGAACATTGTAGCCAAGGTTAAGCCAATAAAACAAGGACAACAAATTTTTCACCCAAAAGTTAAGGTCCAAATCAAAGAAGAGATTGGGAAGTTGCTTAAAGCTGGCTTTATCAAGCCAATTGAGCACCCCTCATGGTTGACTAATATCATACTAGTTAGGAAGAAAAATGGCCAAATACGAGTCTGTATAAATCTTTGTGATCTCAACAAGGCTTGCCCAAAGGATGACTTCCCATTGCTAAATATTAATATGTTAATGGATGCCACGCTGGACATGAGTTATTCTCATTTATAGATGGTTTTAATGGCTACAGTTAAATCAAAATGGTTACCAAAGATGTTGAATGTACTACTTTCAAGACATTGGTAGGGAATTTTTACTATACAGCCATGCCCTTCGGGCTTAAGAATGTAGGAGCTACTTACCAAAGAGCAATGACTGCCATTTTCCAAGATATGATGCATGGCTTCATGGAAGACTATGTAGATGACATTGTTATCAAGTCAAGGTGGGCGCTAGATCACTTGATACATCTACAAAAGGTTTTTTAGCAATGTCGATTGTATAAGCTGTGCATGAACCCACTAAAGTGTGTCTTTAGTGTAACTTCTAGCAAATTCCTTGGATTTATAGTTCATAGAAAAGGGATCAATGCCAATCCAGCAAAGGTACAGGTTATATAATCCATGCCTTCACCTACTAACCCAAAGGAATTAAAAATGTTCATAGGGAAGGTATCTTATATCCAATGATTCTAACTAATGCTAGCTGAGATCTCTTATCCCCTACAGTAGCTCATGAAGAAAAGAGCACTGCTCGAGTGGGGCCAATTACAATAGGAGGCCATTTAGAAGGTAAAAGATATACTCACGTCTCCACAAATGATGACAATGCTTGTCAAGGGTTTACCAATGATTCTCTACTTGACATCTACTAACAAGTCCATTGGAGCTTTACTTACACAAGAACTCGAAGGAAGGGTGCGACCTGTATATTACCTAAGTTAATCCCTCCAAGGGAGTGAAATCAATTATTTAGTTTGTGAGAAGCATTATCTTGCGTTGATATTTACTACATAGAAGTTGCTTCATTACTTCTTAGTGCATAAAGTCAATCTTGTCACTCACTCCAACCTAATAAAATACTTACTATCATGGCCGACCCTATTTGGATGAACTACAAAATGGTTACTTTTCCTATCAGAGTTTGACATTATGGTTATGCCACCTAAGGCTATTAAGTCTCAAGCTTTAACAGACCTCCTAGGTCATTTTCTATGCCACATGAGACCAACACCATAGATATGATCTCAGTAAAGTTTCATGAGGATTCCATGAGGATAGAATTAGTCGAGGAATGGCAATTACAGTTTGACGGCTCATCTGCTAGCATCGGGAAAGGAGATAGGGTAGTATTGATAACTTCTGAAGGCTAAGAGATACCACTAGCATTTGAGCTAGATTTCCATTACACCAATAATGAGGCTGAGTATGAAGCTTTACTACTCAGACTCATTTTGGCACAAAGTGCTGGGGCATCTCACTTATGCATTCGTGGTGATTCAAACCTAATTATCAAATAGGCTAATGGTGAATTTGCTCTCAAAGAACCAATACTAGCACCTTATAGGGCTGCAATGCAATCTTTAGCTAGCAAATGCAATTTAGTGAGATATAAATGTACCAAATGATAGGCTAACCATTATGTAGACGCACTTGCAACTTTAGCATCCAAAGTTCCTATTTAAGCTAAAGGATATGATTTAAGCATTCAGGTTATTAAAAAATCAGTTCCATGCACAGCTCTGAAATTGCTAGATGAGGAAGAAGAAACACCAAATGACTGGTGTACTCCCATCAAGGGTCAGCTAGTGCAGCTTCTCTAACAACCTTAAAAACTTCTATCCTCATTAATGGCATTCTGTACTTCAAAGGTCCAAAGAGCATCCTATCGTGAAGTATTTATGCAAAGTAAGCATGCTTGGTGTTAGACAAGTATCACAAAATCCGGTGTGGAGAGAAAGGCCCATCCTTGTATCGCCGCATACAACGCGCAGGGTATTACTGACTAACTATGGCCAAAGATGCTTCTCAAATGCAATTGAGTTACCCAAAATGCTCTAAGATTCCTGATCAAGGAGAATGTCACTTTGTGGCAAGTGCTGGTGATTTGAGATGCCCTTACATAGACTATTTACATAATGGTACCTTACCTACGAATGGCACTGATGCTCGCATAGTAAAATGCAAGGCAAGGAGGTATATCATGCAGGAAGATCAGCTATACAGGGTATCATTCATGGGACAACCCCTTAAGTATGTCACACCACCCGAAATAAAGACTACTAGTTAAAGCCCGCTCCAGAAATGGTGGAGAAAATCAAGGAGGAAGGAAGTCGTACTACCACCTATTGAGCTTAGGGTATTACTCGCCTACAATGGAAAACGATGCATTCAACTTTAGCAGGAGGTGTGTCGCATGCCAGCAACATGGGAATGCCATCTATGCTCCCACCGTTACACTGCATAGCTTAACTACTCCGTAGTCTTTCCATGCATGGGCATTTAACTTGATCGGCCTAACACATACACCATCTAGGGGATGCATTTGGATCTTGGTAGATACCAAATGATTCACCAAATGGGTGGAGGCAACCCCATTAATGAAAGCTACAGGACAAGCAGTGATAGGCTTCATGAAAGAACATGTCATCTATCGCTTTGGAATCCTAAAGCGCATTCTTTCAGATGATGGTACACCCTTTATCAACTCACATGTCGATAACTATTGGCCTCTAATAGTATCAATCATGCGAAGTCCACACCTTACTACCCAAAAAGGAAATGGCTAAGTAGAAGCATGATTAAGACTCTTCTAAAAGTACTTAATTATATGGTGCATGAAAATCATAAAGAATGGCATGACAAGCTGCCATTGGTGCTATGGGCCTATAAGGCATCTAAACGAAGCCCCACTCAGGCTACCCCTTTTTCTTTAGTATATGGATGTAAGGCGATGATGTCCATAGAAGTTTTGGTCCCATCTGTAAGATTGGCCATTAATGTTGAATTAGAACTAGATACTTTACATATGCTCAATCTCGAAGCTCTAAAAGAGAGACAAGACACCGCCAACTGTCACCTTGCTAACTATCGACAATGGTTAAGTGCGGCTTATGATTGTTTGGTTAATAAACAATCTTTTCGGCAAGGTGACATTATATTTCATGCAACAGAGCATGTGCGGTGAGGTATTTTAGCACTAACTTCACACTAAAGTGGAAGGTGCTTGTCCTCAAGTAAACAAAATAAGGACAAAATACAATTTCTCTCATCAATTGTACTCATGGTTAGACTTTCAATCACAAGTAGCATCCTCTATTTAATTCAATCTTAGTGATTCATTAGTGCCTACCACTCAAACTTACCATGATTGTACGTGTACTTGGCATACAAAAATTAGAGTTTACAGATTAATTCAAGTAAGTTAAACTATTACCCTTACTACTTAAGAAATGCTTCTCAAGTTACAAAGAAAGTTAAATAAAGCAAAAGTGGCATAGTCATATCTCACCACTTACTAGAGAATATATAAACTATTCAACTACCTCTTCTAAGCACAACAACCTCAAGTGAAAGTATATGGCATCCATCCTTCTCCTAGATTTTCTTCCTCTTTTTGTTAAACCTCTCAAAAATTTCCAAGTTTTATATATATATTAATTTCAGTTATTTAAGATCTTATAACCTATGTAACAAATGTTCAACCAATAATCCCGGGCTCATCACCTAAGTTAACAGACATTATCCCCTCAATTGAAGGCATCCCTATGGACTTAATTATTTAAGTTACAGGATCCACTGAACTTTGCCCTTTTTGTACCCTATCTTGTTATTATAATTTCATCGGTCGGCCAATCCTAGCCTAGACGACCTTAGGTAATCGGGTTTTAAAGGGACCCCATCAAACCTCCATTATCCTAACCTTAAGGATTCATAAAGATACTCTTAACTTGGAGAACCCAAGTCATTGGGGTAGTAGCTTATTACTTCTTTAATTGAGTGACTAGTCAGCAGCGAAGTCAGACTTCACTCTTCTAAGGGACCAAAGCTTGCCCATACTAACTAAGATTTTCTCATTATTGCTCAATTAACACATTAATTAATTAATTTTCAAAGGGATTACTTAATAGGAATCACCAAGTGATAGATTTCATATGCACCTTTCACAAAATGTTAGAAGAGCTCTCAAAGTTTTTGATAAGTAAATATATTAACCAATAAACTTAAAGATATAACCATTTCACTTTAAACTAAGGCCTTTTATCTATTTCACAAGTCATGAATCAATAATTAAATAGAAAGTAAGATTACCCCAATTAGATTTCATCCTAAAATTCCAACAAGTATACTAAGTCCAACAATAGGCGAGTAAGGAACATAGAATCACTAACTTTTATGAGCACAATTTCAAGGATCTCACCTTTTAATGATTCAAGATCAACATTTAAAATCAATTGCAAAGTTGTAAATGGGGAAAATTTAATGAGACAATGCATAAATAACACAAGTAAAGCATGACCCAAATTTCTCTATTTTTTTTTTTCATTTCCCTATACCCCTTCCCCACACTTATTCAAGACATTGTCCCTAATGTCTTCCCAAATCAAGCACACGAAAGGGAAAAGGAAAAAAAATGAAAGGAAAAAAACTAAAAGAAAAAGGATACTAAGAACTTCCCCAGTTTTTATATGTAAATGGTTGCATGTAGAGTCCAAAACCGAGTATAAGAGAAAAACAGTAATGGCATGTCATCATTGGAGCTAGGAACCCAAGGTTTATGCTACATCATCTTAGAAAAAAGAAATAAAGAAAGTAATGGTAAAAAGAAAAGTTAGACTATCCTAGTCTGGATAAATGGTGAAGTTAGAGAGTGAGGGAGGAGAGAAAGAAATTGTATATATGTGTGGTTTTTTTTTTCAACACGGGCTGCTACAAGGCCATGCTTGGGGCCATGCAGACCCTCAAAAGAAGCATAGGAGGCAGCGTTTTATAGGGCAAGTCTGCCCTGGCTATAGCATGGCCATGCTTGTGGCCGTGTTAACTAAGAAAACTCTACAGAATCTCTTTAGATTATACATAACTTTGTATACTGATTGTGTGGAGGAAAAATAAGACTTACCCAAGCCAATAGACAACAACTGTGATTGTCGTGCACCTCCAAAAGTGTAAATGAACGTAGAAAAAGACTTAACAGGTACATTTAGTGATTAAAATTCAAACTTCCTTACTTGTCATTGGCACTTCCCCACACTTAGAGATTACTCTCGCTCTCTTCAAATAAGCTTAGAAACTCCCCTTAAGATCTACAAATTTCTAAAAATAATAAACTTAGGATAGTGACAACAAAAAGAAAATAAAAGAAATTCTACGTACCTAAGTTAGACATAGGTTGCTTCCCAAGAAGCGCACTTGTTTAACGTCGTTAACTTGATGCTCTTTACTTTCTTCAACTAAGTCTCTAGTAGTTGGAGATCCAATTCCTCCCTATCTTCGGCACCACTTGCATTGGACTAACCTAGCCACTATCAAATATGGTGTAAATAAGTCCAGCATCAAGAAGTTTGATCATCTCCTTCTTAACCACCTCCTTCATATTAGGATTTAGCTGTTTTTGTAGTTGCACTACAAGCTTGAATCCTTCTTCTAATAAAATGTTTTGAGTATAGAAGGAGGGGTTGATACCTTTTATATCAGATATTTTCCAAGCGATGGCTCGCTTGTAGGCTCTTAAGACCATGAGTAATTGGTCTTTCTACTCTTAAGATAAATCTAAGGCTATGATAACCGATAGGCTGGAGTCTTCTACAAGGAAAGCATGTTCCAGATACTCTAGTAATTGTTTCAATTCCAACCCTAGCAGCTCTTCTATAGAAGTTTTAAGTCTCGCCTCATTTTCTGTTCTCAACTTTTCAAACCCATGCTGAGGTGTAACATCTTCTGAAACATCAAGCTACTCAATGAGTAGCGCAACCTCTAGGTTATCTGCATCTTTCTTCTCTTCCAATGTCAAGCTTAGCTCTAACTCATCTTTGCTCAGAACTTCCTTCATATGCTCATTTACTAAAACGTCAACAACATCAATAGAGTAACAACGGTTATCAATGCACATAGTGTGCTTCATAGTAGCAGCCATTTAGATTACCATCTCTTCATCACCGATTCTCAAAGTAAGCTTGCCTCCTTCTACATCAACCATTACCTTGGCAGTGGCTAGGAATGGTCTCCCAAGTATCAAAGGGATATCACCATCCTCATCCATTTCTAGAACTACAAAGTCAATAGGGTAGATGAAATTCCCTACCTTTACCAAGACATCCTTGATTATCCCCTTGGGAATCTTC
>JBBMOL010000586.1:40487-141551 GCA_037954665.1 Laguncularia racemosa
TGACAATCTAAAGCAATTGTTAATCACAAATAACAACACACTTTAGGATCTAATTTCACTAAAATGACATGAATCCAATAATAGAAATGGAACCTTAAAAATGGCGTGATAAAAGAACAAACAAATAACAAACTAATTTGTTCTAATATGATACACTAGTATGAAATTGGAAAAACTTAAGGGATTTGATATTACTCACAAACCCTTTAAAGCCTCCACTGCTACACCCTTTGAAGGAGTTGTTTAAGACCCTTTAAATGAAATTAGAGCAAGAACCCTAGATTTCACGTAAAAGGGGGTTTAAAAATTTTATCCCAAAGGCTTTCTCAAACCTTACTTTAGCAAGTGTTTATACTTGGTCCCACTTAGGTTAAAATGACAAAATAATTACGTCTACGCCACTGTGGGGCCCGTCCTAAATCCAACAAATACAACCAAATAAAATGTCCTAAAATGATTACAAAGTAACCAATTTAAAAATAAATTACAAGTACAAAAATGATGGTCTTCAAAGAGCCGATTCATCAAGCCCAATTGTGATCATAGTAGACCATTAGATGTGGTCTGATGATTTTCCCAATTTGATCAACAGTATAGGAATTGGCATCCTGTGAAGACGATCATTATACCTGCTATATTACTATTCAAACTTTATTAGATAAAGAAAAATGAAATACATGCGAGTGATTTAGATCATCATCCAAATCAAGTTCCCTGACTACGAGATCGTAGGTACATTCCCATCATCTCATTGGGCCTCCGAAAGATTTGCCCTCAAATCTAGAGGTTCACATCTTGGACTGAACCCAAATGCCTTTGTCCCCCTTTTTGCTAAACTATTAGAAGAAACAGAAGTAGTCTTGACCTTGCTTTTGGAAATCATGCACCCTGATGAAGACATGGGTGTCGATACTATTCAAGACCTCCCTTTTGAAACATGTGGGCATTTCTGAATCGTCATGTAAAACCTTCCTATCAAACATCTAAGGTCTACCCAAAAGTAAATGAAAGGTACACATGGAATCACATCATATAGGATCTCATCATGAAATTTCTTTCTAACACTTATTGGTACCTTTGCCCTTTGTGTAACATGCATGCTACCCCCGATTGTCCAACCAATGTAAATTATAAAGACTAGGATGTGACTAGTGGATAGTTGTAATTTGTCTACCAATGCAGCAGATATGACATTAGTGCAACTACTACTATCAATAAACAGTATACAAAGGTTACCTTTGATCTGCAAGAAGTGTGGAATATGTTCTCCCTCTGTTTGTCCTTAGCATCAGGAGAGATAGTCCAGAACCCTTTGCAATACATTAATTGGTAAATATTGTTCACGATTGTTCCCTCCTCATGTGCTCATCATTCTGATCACATAGTATTCCTACAATGCCATAGAGATGTCTGTAGGCTTGACTAGTTCTTTCTCATCCTCATCCTCTTCTCCAGCACCCTCTATAAGGGTCATGACTCTCTTATTATGACACCGTGCCCCATATGCCTAAATCCCATGAAATTTAAAACATTTAATTTTGGGTGAAAATTTCCCATTGGTTATTTTTGGGTACAGTCTACCTAACATCGGGTCTTATTACCTCTTTAACCTTTTTCTAAAAGTCATTTTCTCCCTGTTTGTGTTGGGGGTAGCTTTTGTCCATTGCCCTAACTGGTTCACCTACTACCTTTGGTCCTCCTGACTGACCCACAACTCCCATGGGCTTGGTAGTAGCACTAAGCTTGCTACTATAACCCTGAATGGACTAGATTGCACTGCCTCTCCACTTTCAAGGCTAGCTATATAGCCTCGTCAAGTGTATGTATCTCTGTAGCTCAACTACAAATTTGCGATCTCATATTTCATCCCAGATACAAAGCGTGCTGGGGTTTTTGCTCGGGAAAGGCTCTATTAACCCACATCTGATCATCAGGGTTTAAATTTTCCTGTACATAATCTTTATACTGTTTTGTCTCCCTACCTCAAAGTCTGAAGATGCATAAACAGTTCCTGCTGTAGTGTTCAGGAATGAACCTCTTCCTTAAAACCCTCTTCATATCTCTCCATGTATGAATTTTAACCTCTCCATCCCTGCCTGCTGATCACCAAATCTTCCACCACAAGGCGGCATACCCTATGAACTCAAAAAAGCACAAGTCAAACTCGGGTATTGTCATTGATTTCATAGCACTCAAAAAGGCCTTTTAACCTTATCCTCCCAGTCCAGATAATCATCTGTCGAACCCCCTGCCATCAAAGGAAGGCTCTGTAGCTTCACATACTTAAACCCCTAAGTAGCCTGAAATCCTTATTTGGGTAAGGATTAACCCCAAAGTTATCATCCCTCTCCTCCCTATAAGTATGATGATCTCCCTCTATTCTTTTTCCTAATTTCCTCCTCCCACTGCTCCTTCTCTCTGGATGTTTTGTAGAGCTACTCTTGGGGTACTTGAGGATTTACCACTAGTGGTTGTGGCATTGCCATCCTATTAACCCCCTGTTGCTAGTGTATCAACAATGGTAATAAGGTCTTGAAGTTGATCTTCCAAGGTTGTTCTACCTTAGTTTGATGACCCTATTTTCCACCACCCTGGCTATTGGCCTCATTGCCAATTCCCCCATTTACATTGTCATTGACATGCTTGTGATTTGTTAAGTACAATCCTACAATTTGCAGCACATTCCTTTAACAACACGAAGCCCACAATAGCACGTTTAGATAACCAATACTCATACATAATTAATATATCCATGGTGCAAGAAGTCAATAACCCCAATTTAAATATTTTTGGGTACCTTAAGTATAGTTAAATAAATGAAGCACAATAATCAGTCATCCCAAGTATTTAAATTTATTAAATTCAACTAACAATGTTTAAGTAATGAGTTTCAATAATTTTCACACTTTAATGTTTTTTTTTTTTTGAATTCAAACATCACTACTTCAACTTTCCTTTCTTGCCATGATTTCACACCCACAATTAACCTCAATGTGCAACACCTTACACTACACACAAATTCGCAATTCACACCGCTAATAACCTCTCACTCACGGTGCAACCAACTCACCACCCCTAAATACACCATGTTGCAATCCCTTTACTCAACACACACACACCCTTCACTCACGGTGCAGCACAACACACACACTTTCCAAATTTCAATCTCTCACCACTGCAAAACACAAAAGCACACCGCAACTCACACACAAAGGGAGCAACAATTCAAATTTTAAATTACTCCCCTACTTGCAACCTTTCCACAATTGGTAAGAAGTAATTTCAAATTCAAATAACCATTCAAACCCAAATAATACACAATAACTTCTTTAACTTAATGGGTTTTTTTGAAAATCAAATAATTTTTCCCAAAATTTTTTCACGTAACTTAAATCTGGAAATGTCAATTGTACTCCTTAATTCCAAAAAAAACAAGCAAGGATTATACTTATCCTTTCTTCACAAAATGAGGTATCCCAATTCTGAATTTGAATCAAAAATTTTCACTTCTTACTTTCCCTTCCCTTCACGGAAAACTCAACAACAAAGGAGCTACAACAAGAAACCCCCA
Organism: Laguncularia racemosa; assembly: GCA_037954665.1. Taxonomy (NCBI): domain Eukaryota; kingdom Viridiplantae; phylum Streptophyta; class Magnoliopsida; order Myrtales; family Combretaceae; genus Laguncularia; species Laguncularia racemosa. The sequence goes on from JBBMOL010000586.1 coordinate 44,059, forward strand.
CTTTTTCTTCAACAAATAGTTTACAACTCCTCAACAATACAATAAAACAACTCAATCTTCAATACACAATTTCGGATAAAGAAGTTAAGAAACCCTAAAAAAAAAAATTCCGAAATCAACCAACACTAAATCCCTTTTCTTAACTTGAGCTATATACCAAATTTTGATGTGCTTAATTGGCTAAAGCACATTCAAAGATCAAATGGAAGCAATTCAATCACCAAAATCTACAAATGGCGTAGTGGTTAGTCGTTAGGATGACCACTTGATGAACTTCAAAATAAAGTTGAAGCTTTTTTGTTGAATCACCACGCCAATGCAAATTTCTCTACTTTAGAATACCTAACTTTTGGTCCTTATAAGATTGATGTAAGTAATAAATAGGCCAATGTTGGCATCCCTTAATACGGACTAACACTAAAGAAACAGCTCAATTACTGATAGATAGGTATAAAATATAGTTCTATCTTTAGGGACTGGGGTTAGAAAACACTAGTGAAGTAATTAAGAATGTCCTTTAGGTTTTTAAATGCTACTTGAGATTGGTTAATCCATTAAAATTGGAGGGGGTTCTTGAGAATCTTAAAAAAATTTGCTCATTTATCAATTGATTTGGACATGAACATACTATGACAATTCCTCTAGAGGGGTTTTTGAACAACCCTTTAAAAATTTCGAGGGGTTTTCATGTCCAAAAGACTCATATCTTTTCTGGGTTAGCCTTAATGGGCATGATTTGATCGCAAGCTTTAAGGGAACTTCCCTAAGGTTACCTTAAAAAAGGCCTTCTGGGGGTTAATGCTTCATATTATAGTCCCTCAAGGTAACAAATGTCTTTTGGGGGTCTTGGAGATGGCTGTTGGGCTCTTACTTTTAACAATTTATATCATCTACGTACACTTCTAAAGTTGTAACCAAAATGTAATTTTAACATTGTTTTACCAGGCATTAATAAGTTGCCCTTGTATTTTTTAGTTCAAAGGGTTATGACCTTGTAATGGTAGGTGCCAAATTGTTTATTAATGAGGTGTTTTACTTAGTTAGGCTCATGCATTCTTATTTGGTTATAGCCCCAAAAGGCATTTAGAAAATTAAAAGTACATGGGTTGAGTTGAGTCGACTAGTTAGTCAATCTTTAGGAAAGGAAAGCAATTCTTTGGCTAGGTTTTATTTTTGGTTTGTAAAGTTAGTGTAAAATGTGCTATTTCTCGTTGGATTTCTTAATTAGCTCACAATTGCCCAGCTAACTTGGATAAGGCTCATCTCCACGAAAACCACTTTCAGCAGCTTCTATACCTCCTCCTTAATTACTGCTACCTTTAAGGGCAAAATGGCTTTCATTTTTTTACTTTTTGACTTGATAGGTTAGATCTACATTGAGTCAGTGCAAAGATAACTTCTAAGGGAATGCTTGGTATGTTTGATGCGATAAAACAAAGACATCCTTGTTGGACTGGAGGAAATCAACAAATTGTTGCTTTTGCTTCCCTAGGTGTCAACTTTCCTACCTATTGGTTTACTTTAGGCTACTACAACTATATTGTCTCTATCTCTTTAGTCAGTTTTCCCCACTTTCCTAACTTCTCCTCCGGTCTTACCTCAAAAGTTAGGACCTTCCCTCTAGTTTGGGCTTGTAGATAACATGATTGTGTTAGTTATTGATCCTTTAATAAATGCCAACTCCAATTGGTTAGGGGATTTAGCTTTCAAGAATGCTATGAAAAGGACCATCCTAAGGTGCTTTGACTTGGTCGCCCTAAAAACTTTTATATGGCAACTAGTAGTCTACCATTAGGAAGTCAACAGGCTATTTAGCAACGTTTTCATTATTGTTGAGCCTATGGGGAGGAAATAATGCCTATAGCTCAAACGGCTGGTTATTGAAGCTATAGAGGTCATAGTTATAAAGCTTCAACTTAGTCTTTAAATTTGTGTTTTATTTTGTTATATGTAGCCTTAAAGATAATGTCTATTGAGCTTCCTATGCCAACAAGTGTTTTGCAAATGTTAAAACCAGTGATGCAAGTTATAATGATTAATGCGTTGCTTGTGGGGTTAACCCCCTTCTAAGTTCTTTATTCGAAAAAGAAATGGAGCTATTTATTTCTTGGCTTCTATTATGCGGGCTTATGACTGCTAAGACTAGGCATAAGCTTTGCTGTTAGAGCTCCGTTGCCCCTTTATTGAGGGTCCCTAAACTTTTGGTGTTAACAATATCATTGGGGGCCTTATTGTTTTTTGATGCCTGAGGTGTTAAGGTCGATGGTTAGGTTTGACTCTTCGCCTTAAGCGGGTCTCTTTGTATCCTCTAGTCGGTTATCAATGTACTTCCTAAGGTAGTTTCATCTGATTGCATCCTCAAGGGCATTCTTCAAAGTCAACACTTTTACTCCTTGAAACGCTAATGTGACATTAATTATATTTAAATAATTAACTAGCATTAAAAAATAAAAAAACCAAAAAAAATAAAAAAAAAAGCCAAATAGAAGAAATTAGAAAAAAAAGGAAAAAAAAAATCACCATGGAATTTTAGGTGATCTAGGCTTTTGTGACTTTTATAAATGGTACGTGGCCATTCTCCACCATAAATGGGTCACAACCTACCAAAGTTTGTGGGTATTTTTTAGTTACCCCAAAATAGGGAGTAGCTGGTGACCACTTTGGGGAACAGAAAACAAGAATCTTTTTTCCATTTTGTAAAAGCTTCATAGCTATTCAAATTCCATAATACAAAGACCACTTAATTCATCAAAATCATACCTAACTTGTCAAATAACCATCATGATGACTTTATGATACAACTAAAACTCCAAAAAGGATATTTAATCATACGAAATTTAGGCCATATGTGTTTTTTTTTTTTTGTTTATGCTTATAAAAAATAAAAATATGTATAATTCTTCAAGAAGATTTCATAGAAAATTACACTATTCGCGTGATTTCTAAAAGATAAGTTAAACATAACACCATCTTATGAACAAATACGAACTAAATTGGTTTGATTGATTGCTATGATTCGACAAATGAATTGATAAGATCTTGAAAGACGAGAGAAAAAGTCTCTTTAGGTTTCAATTGTCAATGATGTAAAAAAATATGAAATAAATTGTTAACAAATATTTATACTAAAACCTTGATGGTCCTAACAAATTTTTATATTTAAACCATAACAGTCCTAGAGGCGTAGATGTAATAAAATAAAATGTACTTTAGTTAATACTAACTAATATTGACTATTTATTGTTTTCAATGTTGACAAATTTTACCTCTAACTGCAAATAAAAATTATTACTAATCAAAAAGGAAACTAATAAAAAATAAAATTTCATAAAAAACCTAATAATTAAAAAATTTAATTATGAAATATCAAACATAAATGAGGAACTTGATCCCCACTCACCCTCGAGTTGGAGAAGTTTTGCCTTTGAATCTTGAATAACATGATCTCCCAGTACCCATAGATCAACCATTTGGAAAACATTTTATAATTTTATTGCACCAACAACTCCTAAAGCATCTCATTTACCAACTCTAGAAGCCTTGCATCAACAACTCTCATCTCTAACCTTTCAATAACATCCTCATTGTGTTGCCAAGCTATACACCCACCATAGAACAAATAGACTCTTCTTCTTACTTGTATTCATTTACTTATAGGTGTTCCCAACCTTTGCAATACTCATAGATGTCGCTTAATTATCAACCATCCTTCAATATCATGTAAGTATTTTCATGACCATAATAGTTAACATTTTTATCAATAACATTTAATCTTATCCTCATAACTACTAGGAATTGGAATTGGCATTTTCACCCACCTTTCCACTCTAACACTTCCTTGCTATCTTTAAACCACAAGGGGGTAAGGGCTTAGAGCTCAATAGTAAGTAGTTCCAATTTTTTAACCTTTGCTAACACTACTACATTCATGCAACACTAATATAAATGATAATTGAGCATATTGCATTACCCACAAAACATTTGATATAGGAGATATTTTCCGTCTAATCATTTTCAATAGATAGAGTGCTACTTAATATCTTCTTACTAACTTAGTTGATTGGTATAGTAGGGCCTATAACACCTTTAGAAGAATTGGTGTGCCCTAAATCTAGTAATTGGGTTTGCACATCTATCGATGTTGCAGCAAACTAAAGGTTTGATATTTTTGTCAATTTTATGGTGTAAAACAAGGGAAAAAAATATTTTTGGGATTTTCTATATGGTATGAATAGAAAATAAAGGAATATGGACAAATTAATCTAAAGGATACGATGCACCAGAGGATTAATCTAAACTATGTTCAACTATAATTTGATATGATGCACAAATTATAATTAATAACACGGTTTTGAAGTCAATTAATTGATATTATGCACAACTAATTAAAATCAAGGGTTGTCGCCATGCTTTAATATGAATTGATAAGACAAGGGGAATAGAGATAAACTCTAGGGTTTTCTTGAAAATATTAACTAAATCGATAATAAGTCTTATAACAAAGTATTTATACCAATCCTTGATAGCCCAAGGGTATAAGAAGTAATAAAATAAAGATAGGACTTTGTTAGTATTAACTAAGACTAACTAATTGCCTGTTATTTCTAATATTGACTAATTGCCTATAACTACTAATAAAATATTACTAAATGATAAAAAGTCTTGAATAATAATAAATCATAAACAACTGAAATATTTAAAAGTAATAAAATAACATATAAATATCCTTAAAAGCTAAAATATATTATTTCTTTATAATAAGCTTGTACATAATTCTTTTGAAACCAGGTCATGAAATTGATCCCTATCAAGAATCATCTATCCTACAAGTATTAGAATCATTAATCTTCCTCCACAACACTAAACTCATGTATCCTTTAAATTCTATCACTTCCTCACCTCGCATAGACATAGGCTTTGTGACTTACACATTGTGAAGCTATGTGCTCATATTCTAAACATGTAAAACATTTACTTTGATTACTCTTTTTCTAGCACCTACACCATGACTACTCTACTCCTTTAAATCTCTTACAGTGAGAGACTTGACCTTCCATCAACTCTTCAATTCTTCTCTCATCAAACCGCTCAGACTACAACTAATTCGCCTATTATCATTAGACTAACTAGATTTGATAAAGTAAAACAGTGAAATGTTACTTGATATTTTTGAGGCATTCTATTGTTTGGTCACTTAAAGGTAGTTGCCACTGATAGCTTCATCCAGTGTAGTGATCCTATGGAGTTTAATAGCATAAGCTAGTTTATATTTTAACTCATCCATGAACATGCTATTGTTTGCTCTTCAAGCTTTGTTAGCTGAAATCTATTTCTCAACACATCAAACTCTTTAATGTATTCCTCTACACTCATATCACTCTAGTGGGGTCTTTGCATTCTCATATACAACTCTTGCTTACAATGACTGGAACAAAATGCCGCTTCATAAGCTCTTTCATATCTCTCCATGTGGTCACCTTGCCTAAGCTTAAATCCTCTCATATCTCGAAATGCTCCTCTACCACAACTGTGCATACCTAAGAAATTCCATTTGTAGCCAATTGTACTCACTCAAGGTCTTCGTGTCCACAACAAGCAAACTCTCTCTCAATTTGATCTAACAATCAAGAAAGTGTCGGGTACTCGATTTATCAAGATAGGATTATTAGCTTCACCGTCTCGACACCTCATACACCTCTATGATGTCTAGCATCATCTCCATCAGTAACCTCATCATCTTCATGATCATTATGTCTTGCACGGCCTCCACTACGCGTTCTTTGAGTGCCTCTATAAATAACTCTATCATCCCTATTATCGTGCCTCCCACATTTTACTCTTGTAAAAGAGCCTCTACACCCCTAGACATATCTCTCATCATGATTTGTTGTTGCGTCAATAGAGCAATAATACCCTTAGACATTTATGTAATCAACTATTTAAACATTAACTTGGTTTATATTACCCTCTTACCACTTCTACCATGCAATACATTCTTAAACTTGTAATTTCACCAAGCTTAGAATCTTCTAGCATGATGAAAAGTACACAAGTACTCTATCAAAGTGAATAGAGAAATTAAACAACTCACCCAACAAAACCAAGCTGCACCTTCAATTCTCGTATGCTCATAAACCATGGGTTACAATCGTAGCGTAGGCTTTGATACCAAGATAATATGATTTGAAACCCTAAAAGGAAATTTTAATCACATGAAATTTAGGCATTTGTGTTCTTTTTGGGTTTTTTTTTTTGTTTGTGTTTGTGATTATAAAAATAAATAAATTAAAAGATACATGTAATTCTTCTGGAAGATTTCACAAAAGAATTACATTATTCGCATGATTCCTAATGATAAGCTAGATATAGCCCCACTTTAGAATAGATACAAACTAAAGTGGTTTGATTGATCGCTACAATTTAACAAATGAATTGATAAGATTTTGAAAGATGAGAGAAAATGAAGGGAATTTTTCCGGCAACCTAGATGTTTTTCAAAACTCGATTTGGATGATGATCCAAATCACTCAAATTTCACCTTATTTCTTTTATCTAATAAATGTTTGAGTAATAATCTTACGGGTATAATAATATTTCTCTTTGGGTTGCTAAATGACTTACATTTGTTGATCGTAGGGGGTTTTTCATCGATTATCATCCAATGGCCTGTTGTGAGGGGACATGCTTCGATGCATTGTGATCGTTGAAAATTCGTATTTTTAAATAAATTAAAATTCTTGTTTTTAACCCTTTACTTGAAGAAAATAGGCAAGTGCACCTATCGTGGGAAAAATTATAGAAAGAAAGGGCAAAAGGGCCCGCCCCTTTAGAGATACCCCCAAATTTATTTATTTACTAACCCCTTTTCCCTATTATTAACCGGCTTTTTAAAAATGTTGTTGAAACTTGTTACTTAATAAAAAAAACAAAAAACTCACTAAAATAATGGTTCAAAAAGATTTATAATTAAAAAAAAAAACCTAGATGTTATTCTACCCTTCTCTATCTTTTTAATTCATTAGTTTCTAAAGATTGTCATAATTGACTTTTTTAAGTCGAACCCCTAGTAAGTTAATTTTTTTTTAAAGTATTTAACCTTTAAACCCCGGTTTATCAAATAGGATTTCCCTTTTTATTTAAATGCAACCTAAATTTTTAAAAAGATATAAATTCCCCCTAAAAAAAATTTGATAAAAAACAAAGACTCTTGTTTCCTATCTCAAAAGAAAAATAAAATCCCATAATTGTTTTAAAATCAATCAATGAAAAAATTTCTCAATTAAAAATAAAAATATCAGCATAAATTCATTTCCCAGATCTAAAAAATTAAAGAAAAAATTTTGGAAGAGTATGAAATTAATCAAAGAAAGTCAAAATTTGCATTAAAGAAAATTTTTTTATCAAAAACAAGAATTTTTAAAAAAAATTTAGATAAAGGGTCTACCCCTCCATTTTTTGGGAAAAAGAAACGCTTACTAGAAATAGAAAAATTTTATGGTAAAAAACCCTTAAAGATAAAATTTTTTCTTTGGGTCTTCAATCCCCTTGGGAAATCGAAAAAATCTTTTTCCCTTTTTGTTTGGGTGGGGAGAAAATGAAAAATTCGAAACCCCTTTGGGGAAAATAAGGTTTTTTTTACATGTACCCCTTTTGGAAATTTACACGACCAGATCATAAGTGGTGTTTCCCGTTCGTTTTTCTGTTGTTTCCCTTTGCCTTATGGTTTTCCCCCGGAAAAAAACTGGGGTGTCTTGGTGTTTTTTTGAACGTATCAAACGAAAAAAAATTAGATACACAAGCAAGTACAGGGCGGTTTTTCTTGTGTACTTTCCAGAATTTTTTTTTTTCCCTGTAAATTTTTCCAATTCCCTTTTCCAAACTTGTTTGACTTTAAAAAATTTTTCCCCCTTTGCTCCAAAATCTCTAAAAAATCCTGAAATTAACTCTTCCCCCAAAACACCTTTTCCCTTTAACGAATCGTCAAAAAATTTAACAATAAAGAAATTTCATTACTTAGAAAAGGGGTTTTTTTTCATTTTTCAAACTTCCCCAATTAAAATTTTGGGCTTGTCCTCAGCAAAAAAAACATTAATCAAATTCTCTTTTTAAACTGATTATCGTTCCCAAATAATATACTAAAACATTAAATTATAATTTTAATTTTTTAAAGGGTAATGTAATCCCCCAATTTTAATGAGTGTCTTCTCCCTTTTATAAAAAAATCATAAAAAAGATACTTTAGTAAATTTCTAGGATTAATAGATAAACCAAGCTTTCCCTCATTTTAAAAAAGGGGCTTTCATGTCAAAATTGACAAAAGTCATCAGAGCCAAAGGAAAGTGGTTTCTTTCAAACCCTACTATGAGTTATAATCTTCTCGTTATCTCTCAAGTAAAGCAATAAATAATGAAAGTGCATTGCATCTAGTTTCCCCTAGATTTCCCCTTTTTTTTAGTTGATCTTTTTCAAAATTTTTTTTTTTTAATTTTGTTCACTGGTTTACCCCCCCCCCCCCCCCCTTTTTTTTTGTTAAACAAAATTTTGGGTGTTGCAACCCATGTAATGAGTTTTTAACCGTAATCCTGGCTGCACCCAAGTTAAGAACGTTACCCCTAAAATTTAGGGCGTTTTCCTTGGGTTAATTACTCGGTTAAGGGGCCTTCAACTTTTCCCTTTTGGTATTTCATTTTGTTACGGAATTTTTTCCCGGCACCCCTCCCAGGCCAAAAAGGGCCTTGGGGACGGGGTTTTAAAGGAACCCCTCGGGGAAACCCCATTACCCCCCTTATTTTTTTTACTAGTTAATAGCGGGGTAAAAAATTTGCTCTTTTGAGGCCAAAAAAAAACCCTACAAAAACCAACCTTTTTTAAAAGATAATTTTTCTTTCATTAATTTTTACTTTAAAAATTTTTAAGAAGGGAAACCCCAAGTGAATCATTTCATTTACCCTTTCATGAAAGTTAAAAAAGGGGTTCAGATCTTTGGTTTCACACGTTTTTTTCCCAAAAATTTGTTTTAATACAATGTTCCAAAAAGAAAAAGGGAAAATCAAAAAACTTTTAGAGGAAATTCATTCACTAATGCTAAAAAACTAGTAATTTGCAATCATGATTTCAAAATTCGATTATCAAGCAAAAAGAAAAAAAATAGGGAAAATTTTGAATGACTTATAAAATTTCCCAGCACGACCCTTTATCAAATTTCTTTAGTACCCCCTTTCCCCACACTTAGTTGAGACATTGTCCCCAATGTTTTTTATCATTCAAGAATACAATGGTCTTAAAAATAAGTTAGGGTCGTCAATTACAAAAAGGGAAAAATGATAGGACTTGATTGGGGTTTTCAAAAAAAGGAGGAGATAGCACGGTTGAGATACACAACCAAGGTACACGTCGTGTAATTGATTTGTATTTACCATCCCCATACATGCACAAATTACCATAGGAATGCTTAAAATCAGGTCTTGTGGTTTTTGTATATTATCAATCTACCTTCCCTGAAGGCAAAAATGTAACTACAACAACCCAAAAGCATCCTTAAACGATAAATTCGAATCTTGATTCTAAGAAGCTAGGTGCGATAGTTTAGTCATCATAAAAAAAAATGGCCTCATAACTTGGTTTCTAAGAAGAAGATGGGGAAAAAGGGAAAAAAAACAACATTATTCAAGAAGCCCACAAAATCAAAGTCCAAATATTATTTTCAAACCCTAATTTTGTCATTCCTTGTTTAGCAGCCACTCATGACATCAACATGCTGCATTCATGTGAGTTCAAAATGTCTACAGATCTATCAACAATCGACTTCCAAAATGCGAAATCACTCATCTTTCCATCACATAGATGCAAGCATATATGGTAGTCGTAAAAGAAAACTGAGCAACAACGTTTGCATAAAAAGAAGAAGAGAAAACTTACTTACCTTGAGTCCTTGAGAAGGAAGAAATTGATGGTGTGGAAAGAAAAACCACGGTGTAGAGGAGTAGAGTGGGGAAAAAAGAAGTGCATGAATGGGGGAAAGGGTCGTGTAAATTGGCAGAGTGAAGTGAGGATTCCTTTTTTGAAAGAGGAGAAAAATTGTACCGACCAAGTACCGGTCGTGTACTTTGGTTGTCTACTTTGGATTCCTTTTTGGGTAGATACACGAGCGTTGTACCTTGTTCGTGTATCGTAGGAGAGCATTCTGTGGGTCGATACACAACCAGGTCACAAGGGGTTACCTTGTTCATGTATCTTTGGGAGAGCATTCTATGGGTTGATACACGCCAGGTACACGAGCGTGTACCTTTTTTCATGTATCTCTGATATAAGGGAATCAAAATCCGACAAACCTATCATTAGGGCAAGAATTAAGGGATTTCGAATTTTGGCATGAGGGCTCATTTTGAGCAAATCCCCGATTATTTATAAATTAAACCTCTTTTCTATTATTCTTGTATTGTGTTTTCCAAAGACATACTTTTATCTTTTAAAGGGGGATGGAAAAAACTCAAATTAGGGGTCAGTTGTGGGTTATCCATGGATCGATCTGAACCGCGATGAGCTGGGCCGATGAATCCTATAGAAGACCGGCATCTTGAAGACCAATTCCCTTTTTTATATTTTTCATTTGCATGGACTATTTATGTTTTAATCATTCTAGAACACTTTTTTGATTGTAAATTTTCATTTAGGACCGGCACCCTAAAAGTGGCATAGTTGTAATTTTGTGCATTTTCTACCCTAAAGGGGGGTAAGTATAAATACTTACTTATAGTAGGGTTTTGGGGGCCATTTTTATAGATTAGACATCAACACTTCACGTGTGGAATTAGGGTTATCTAGTTCAAAAATCTCTTATCAATTTCAACCCCAAAAATTGGAATTGTGGCGAGTGCGACAAAGGGGAGTTTTTGAGTCATATTGATTTCATCTTTGTTGTTTTTCATTTCTTCTCTAGTGAGTCATATCTAGGGTGGATTTGAAGTTTCTTGGACTTATTTGTAAATGTAATTTCGTGAGCAATTGTCATGTTAAGATTGATTGTTCTTTTAGTACTTGAATTAATACCCTTTTATTGTTGGGTGCATTAGAATTGAAGGAAGAGTGAAATCATGGTTTTTGTTTATCTTTTGATTTGGAAATTCACGTGGATTAATCTCATTTTGTTGTCATTTGATGAAATTACAATAGGGATTGCAATTACATCATTTGATCTTTTTGGTTTTCATCAAATTTCAAAGGGGTTTCACGTGATTTGTGAAACCAAATTGGACCGGTTTTTGTGATTGATTTGTGAGTTGTTTTCTTGAGTCATTTGATTGTGCTTGAACTTGATTTTGGGGACATCATCTTTTTTGGTTTTCAGAGCTTGAGGTTTAAAAAGGAGGGTTTTCAATTGAATTTCTGAAATTTAGGGTTCTTTGAGTTTACATTTTGGATTCCGAAATTGAAAGTGGAAAATTGAATTGTTATGTTGTTATTTGAAGTGGCTGATTTATTTGTTGGGGAGTTGAACTTGCTGCTTGTTGGAGTGAGTTTTGAGGTCTTGTTTGAAGCTCCATTTGATTTATATTTTGGTGTAAAAAAAAAAAAAGTTAGCATATCTTGTGATTCAAAAGTCATAACTTGAAGTTACCTCAATTGTGAAGAAGTAGAGGTGTATTTTTGCTTGGAGTGATTCGGGCATAAAGGGGGGTTAGTGTAAAATTTTCAGATTTGAAGTGTGTGGAAGGATAAGCACCATTTGAAATTCAAATACCTTCCTTAAGTTTGAAAGCAATTCATTGAGTAACATTGAATAAGTGTTATTTGAATTTGAATTGTTTTTTACCATTTGTGGAGAAGGTTGCATTTAGTGGAGTGATTTCAAATTTGAATTTTGTTGCTGCCATTGCTTGTGGTTTATGGTGTGAATGGGAGTTGTGTAGTGGAAAGGAAGTGTATATTTTGAAGTATTGTATGTAGAGTTGTGCTTAAAAAAAATATTGTGGAGGTTGTTACACCGTGGTTTTTATGTGTATGAATTGTGGTGTAAAAAAGTATTGAATTGTTGGTGTTGTGTTTGTGTGTTAAGGAGGGAATTGTCATTTGTGAATTTGTGGATTGTGTGGAGTAAGGTGCTGCACATTGAGGCTAAAAGTGTGAGTGTGTAGTGTAAGGTTAGCAAACTGTGAAGGGGAAGAGTTGGTGTTTCAATTGTGAAGTAAAATTGTGTAGTGTGTGCATTTTTGGAAATTGGAGGAATCATAATTATTATTTTCATATTTGAAATCAGAATTGAAAGTGTACATTAAGAGTTAATTTGAAATCTCAAATACACATTAAGTCATAATTAATTGTGTATCATTTGAATTTGAAAAGCCTCTTACCATTTGTGGAGTGTGCACTTAATTGAACAAGCTGCCTTATCTTGTGTTGAAGTTGTGGTTTTGGTTGTATTTTGTGGAAGTGAATTATGCCATGGCTAGAGGAGTGTAGTAGGAGTTAAATTCTTGTTAATTTAGTAGAGGTTGTGTACATTTGATATTGGTTATTGTATGTGTTGTCAAGGACATTGTTGAGTAGTGGCGTAAAGATCTTGAACCATGAGCATAAGGGGGACTTTTGTAGCGGTGGATGGTGTGTTTGTATAGTATTTTCCTTGCTGCCCATTGTGTATTTAAGTGGTGAGAAGTCAAGGCAAGATAAGGAAAGTGAGTAATAGAATTTAAAATTCAAACAAGTCATTAAAGTGGTGAAAGTAGTTGAACTAGTTACTTAAACACTTGTAGTTGAATTTAATTCTATCTACTTGAATGTAGTTGAGTGTACTTCACTTGTAGCTGTTGTGTACTTGAACTGTGGACGTTGTGAAGATAATTATTGTGATTTTGGGTTTGAACACAATCATGTCTAGTGAAATGTTTCATTATGCTAATGTATTGCGCCTGACATTGATTACATTTACTACTAAGGATGACGAACAAGGGAAAACTTGTTCCATACTTCTTGTAGGGTACAAGGAAATTTATGTGTCCTTATAGTTGATGGTGGTAGTTGTACCAATGTGGTAGCAGCATCATTGGTATTGAAACTAAAACTTGCTATTACTCCACATCCTGAACCGTATACATTGCATTGGCTTAGTGATCAGGGGAGTTTACATGTGACCCACAGAGCTAGGGTTACCATTCAGTGTAGGGGATAATACTTTGATGAGATTGAGTGTGATATTTTTGCCTATGTGTACATCCCATATATTGCTTGACAGGCCTTGGTTATATGATAGGAGGGTTTTACATGATGGCTTCGGGAATACTTATGTATTCCAGAAGGAGGGAAAACGAATTATTCTGAATCCGGTGTCACCTTCAGAGGTTCAAAGGGTTTAGCAACAAATCAGTAGACCATCAGTAGGCCATGAGCAGTTGAACCAACCTTTAGAGCACAAAATTCGTCAGACAAGATGTGCCAACCTTTAGAGGATCCTGATGATCATAGTCAGATGAGCAGACTACAGGGACCAAACATATTCAGGGTCAGTTATGTTCTCCTTCAGAGATACTAGAGGGTCACGAGCGTTGAGTAAATCATTGGAGGATTCTGAGGGTCAGAGTCAGATGAGTCTATCACAGAGAGACAGACTGTTCAAAGACAGTTGTATTCACCTTTAGAGGTTTTAGAGGGCAATGAGCAGTTGGGCCAATCATTAGAAGACCATGAAGATCTGCGACATATTAGTGAGTTAGAAAGGAGAAAATGGTTTCAGTGGAACGGGTTGATACAAGGGCAACTTTAGTAGATAATGAGTCCTTATTTATGTTGCAGATGAGATACATCATGGAAATGGGGAGAGAAAACAATCACCTATTGTAGTATTCCAGATATTAGGATTCTGTAGAGATACTTCTTCAAATGGATTGCTAGGAGAAAATAAAGTCTCTATTGCATTTGATCTGCTAGATTTGAGGACAAATCTTTTTGAGGCCGAGGAGATGATAGGAATCAAAAATCCGACAAGACTATTCTTTGACAAGAACTAAAGGATTTCGAATTTTGGCGATGAGGGCTCATTTTGAGAAATCGACCTCGGAATTATTTATAAATTAACCTCTTTTTATTATTCTTGTATTGTATTTTCCAACAGACACACTTATCATATTTTATAGGGCGATGGACAAACTCACTCAAACTTAGGCTTGTGGGTTATCCATGGATCGATCTGAACCGACGATGAGCTGGGCCGATGAATCCTATAGAAGACCGGCATCTTGAAGACCAAATTCTTTTATATATTTTTCATTTGCATGGACTTTTATGTTGTAATCATTTTGGAACACTTTTTACTTTGATTGTAATTTTCATTTAGGACCGGCCACCCTAAAAGTGGCATAGTTGTAATTTTGTGCATTTTTTAACCCTAAAGGGAGCAAGTATAAATACTTGCTTATAGTAGGGTTTGAGGGGGCCATTTTTGTAGATTAGACATCAACACTTCAATGGGGAATTAGGGTTCATCCTAGTTCAAAAATCTCTTATCAATTTCAACCCAAGAATTGGAATTGTGGCGAGTGCGACAAAGGGGAATTGTGAGTCATATCGATTTTATCTTTGTTGTTTTTCATTTCTTCTCTAGTGAGTCATATCTAGGGTGGATTTGGAGTTTCTTTGCACTTTATTTGTGAATGTAATTTGGTGTGCAATTGTCTTGTTAAGATTGATTGTTCTTTTAGTACTTGAATTAAATTTATCCTTTTATTGTTGGTGTGCATTTGAATTGAAGGAAGAGTGGAAATCACGGTTTTTGTTCCTCCTTTTGATTTGGAATTCACGTGGATCTAATCTCATTTTTGTTGTCATTTGGTGAAGATTACAAATAGGGATTGCAATTACATCATTTGATCTTTGGTTTTCATCAAATTTCAAAGGGGTTTTCACATGATTTGTGAACCAAATTGGATCGGTTTTTTGTGTTTGATTTGTGAGTTGTTTTCTTGAGTCATTTGATTGTGCTTGAACTTGATTTTGTGCACATCATGATAATAACACAATGAGCATATTTTGAAGTGCACGGGAGGCACACCATGACGTATTCCCCTTTTGTATTGCAAAGTCAATTTAGACGCCCTCTTGGCATATGAGAGAAATCGGATACACCACTAGTGTACCCGGTTGTGCAGATCAAAGTACATACCTGTCATCACTTCATCTTGCACTCCTTTGAAAAGGTCTCCCATCCTGAATTTTCCCACACTTAGAGCTTAAAAGAAGCTTTATTAAGGTGACTTTCATAGAATCCAAACTTGGTTAGCCCCTCTATAGCTTGCTGTCCTACAAAAGTTACTCCAAAACAATGGTTGATAATAAAGAAAGTAAAGAGTAAAGAGGAAAACTTACCTAAGCAACATGGGTTGCCTCCCAAGAAACGCTGTTGCTTAACGTTGTTAGCTCAACGTAACGAACCGGTGGAGCTCAAATGGAGATGAGAATGAGGTTCGGCTCCTCCTTTTCTTCCAAAACTGTTTTGTTCCCCAAGTAATGCTTAAGCCTTTGGCCATTCACCTTGAAAATGCCTTTCCTGGAGATTTTATAACCCAAAACAATACCTTCTTTTGCCATAAAATGACACTTCTCCCAATTTAGGACCAGGTTAGTATCTTCACAACGTTGCAACACTAACTCAAGATGGTGTAGACACTCATCAAAAGAATTCCAAAAACAGAAAAATCATCCATGTATACTTCCATCTTATCTCTTACCATATCCTCAAAAATAGCCATCATGCATCGCTGAAAGGTGGCTAGAGTGTTGCATAATCCAAAAGGCATGCGTCGATAAGCGAAGGTCCCAAAAGGGCATGTGAATGTCGTCTTTTCATGGTCTTCGGGTGCGATAAGAATCTAAAAATATCCAGACATCCCATCGAGGAAAACAATAATATGCATGACCAGCTAACCTCTCAAGCATTTGGTCCACAAATGGAAGAGGAAAATGATCCTTTCGAGTTGCATCATTTAGCTTGCGGTAATCTACACAAACTCTCCATCCAGTGACAGTTCTCATTGGGATGAGTTCATTTTTTTCATTCGGTACCACTGTCATACCGCCTTTCTTCGGGACTACTTGAATGGGGCTCACCCATGAGCTATCATAAATCAGGTAGATCATTCCTGCATCAAGCAATTTGATGACTTCCTTTTTTACAACATCTCTCATATTTGGATTAAGTCGGCGCTGCGGTTGTACTACTGGCTTGACACAATCTTCCATCAGAATTTTGTGTGTACAAAACGATGGGCTAATCCTTTTTATATCTGCAATTTTCCATGCAATTGCTTTCTTGTGTTGCCCCAAGACATGCAATAACCTTTCCTGCTGATCTCGATCCAGATTTTATGCAATTATGACTAGAAGTTTAGAATCTTCTTCCAAAAATGCATATTCAAGGTAGTTTGGCAGTTGCTTCAATTCTAGCTCAAGTGGTTCCTCAATTGAAGGTTTCGATCTTGAATGGTGGATCTACTCATATCTTCAAAGCTTCTTTCTTCTCTTAACTCAAGATTGTTATTAAGCTGATTGACAACTGCTCTATTCACCATATTTTCAAGTTACTCTTTCTCCCCATTCATCAAACACAATTCCAATGCATCACCAATCAACAAGGTCTTGCAATGAATCCGAAACTGCGAAGTCAAGGTAGTCGATTGCATAGCATGTATCATCATGGTGCAGGCTTTGTCTAAGGACGTCAGGCATTTTTACTATAACCTCTTCATTTCCATTCTCAACACTAAATTCCCATCCCCAACATCAATTATGGCTCTAGCAGTAGTAAAAAATGGCCTACCCAAAATAAGAGGGACCTCCACATCTGCTTCCATGTCAAGGATGACGAAATCCGCTGGGAAGATGAAGTCCTGCACCTTCACTAATACATTCTTCAACTACTCCTCTCAGGAATTTGACCGATCGATCGGCTAATTGAAGACTCATTTTGGTCGGTTTTGGCTCTCCAATACCCAATTTCTAGAACATCTTGTATGGCATCAAATTAATGCTGGCTCCCAAATCAGCCAATGCCCATTCTTCAGATAAATTCCCTATCAGGTAAGGGATGGTAAAGCTCCCTGGATCTTTTAACTTCTTTGGGAGTTTATTCTGAATTACCGTAGAGCATTCTCCTCTTAAAGTTACAGTGGAGAACTCTTCAAGCTTCCTTTTGTTCGATAGCAACTCTTTCAAAAATTTTGCATATCGTGGCATTTGTGATAATGCCTCAACCAGTGGAAGGTTGATATGCAATTCCTTGAATATCTCTAAAAATTTGCCATAGTGCTCATCTGTTCTGTCCTTCTTGAGTCGTGTTGGGTAAGGAACATTGGGCTTGTATTCTGGGATTAATGGAGGTGATGATTTCTCTTTAGGTGATTTTTCTGAATGCTTTACCCCTTCTTTGAGAACTGCTTATTCTTTTGCTGGTTCAGTCATCCGACTCTCTTCTTCTTGAACCTTTAGTTGTTGTTCCTTACCACTTCGTAATGTGACAGCCTTAACATGTTCTCTAGGGTTAGGTTCCGTGTTTCCCGGTAGTGAACCTTGAGATCTCTTTGACAGAAGCTTAGTTATCTGACCCACCTGGTTTTCAAGATTGTGTATTGATGCCTCATGATTCCTCAGAGCCGAGTCTTGATTTTTTAGAATCAAATCTAAGGACTTCTGTCTCTCTTTTGAATCCTTGATGAATTTTGTGAGGAGATCTTCAAGTGGCGGTTTGGAACTCTGGACCAGTGGCCTTTGATAACCTGGTGGAGGATTCTGATTGCCCTTTTGAATATTACTGTTGTTAGTCCAAGAAAAATTTGGGTGATTTCTCCATCCTGGGTTATAAGTATTGCTGTATGGATTGTTCTTGGGCCGAATTGGGTTTCCCAAATAATCCACTTGCTCCGTTTGCCCTTCCTCACCACCTGAGGGTTCCACAATAGCCAGCTGATGTTGTGAGACGGCTAACCTGTCGATCTTTCTAGATAAAGCCTCAACTTTAGACATGATAGAAGTAGCTACATCCACATCAAGAATGCCAGCCACCTTCTTTTCTCTACCCCTGCCATGTGACCATTCATAATTATTCGCGGCCATGTCTTCAAAAAGAGTCAAACTTTCTTCAGGAGTTTTATGGTTCAAGGTGCCTCCAACTGCTGCATCTACTGTTTGTAACATTTCATAGTTTAACCCATTATAAAATATCTGAACTTGAAGCCACTCTGGGATCCCATGGTGTAGGCATTTCCGCATTGAGTCCTTGAATCTCTCCCAGGTTTCATACAATGTCTCCATGTCATACTGATGATAAGATTGAATCTCAGCTCGAAGTTTAGCGGTCTTTGAAGGAGGGAAGAATTTGTCCATAAACTTCTTAATCAGACCTTGCCATGTAGTAATGGAGTTCCTCGGTAAAGAATTCAGCCATTGCTTAGCCTTGCCTTTCAAAGAGAATGGGAAGAGCCTGAGGCGGATCGCATCATCACTAACTCCATTAAATTTGAAGGTATCGCATATCTCCAGAAAGAGTTGGATATGCGCATTTGGATCTTCATCCTGTAAACCATCAAATTGAGTATATTGCTGCACCATCTGAATCACAAGCAGGCTTAAGTTCACAATTTTTTGCCTCCACTCGAGGACGGACTATGCTAGAGCTAACGCCTATCAAGTTTAGCCTGGTAAAATCAGAATTGGTTCTAGGTGGCTCATGAACTCGGCCATCTCTATTATCAACCAGTTGATGATTCGGGGGATCTACAACAACATTTCCTTGATTTAGCTCTTGAGCACGATTATTAACTTGATCAGCCATTTCTTCCTTTAGTGATTCTCCTTGAATACCAAATGATGTTGACTCAGTCAAGTGTTGCTTTTTCTGATAACGACGAATAATTTTCTTTGGCTCAAGATTAAAAACAGCAAGTTTCTTGGAGCGACTTCTGGTTATGCACTGTAAACGTAATACAAATCAATTATGAGCTCCAAATTCTTAGGAATAAAAGGGAAGAAAGATAAGAAAGAAATAAATTGGTTAAATTAATAAGTAAAAAGTGTTTCTAATATTGGCGTATCCCCGGCAACGACGCCAAAAAACTTGATCATTGCCAATCGTAGTTTTAATAAATTGAATTCTTGTTCTTAATCCTACTACGAAGCAATAAGCAAGTGCACCTATCGTAGTGTAATATAGCAAGTAAGCACAAGGTCGTCCCTCAGAGATACACTAATTACTAGTACTAACTCTGTTCCTATTATCTAACCGTCACTTAATAATGTTGTTCGAAACTTGATTACTCTAATCTCAAAACTAACAACTCACTAACAACAATGGTTCTAAAGATTTATCAATTAACAAAAGCGACCTAGATCTTATTCTACTCCTTCTCTATCATGTAATTCATTAGATTTCTGAAGATTGTCATAATTGACTTTTTATACTGTCGAATTCCTTAGTCAAGTTAACTACTTTCTCAAGTATATTAACCTATCTAATCTTAGGCTTATCAAATAGGATCTCTCCTTAGTTAATAGCAACCTAAAATTGCATAAAGCACATGAATTTGCATCAAAATAATTGATGTAAACAGAAGACTATTGTTTCCTATCTCTAGAAGAACAATCAAATCCCATTAATTGCATTAGATCTAATCATATGAGCAATTTCTCAATTAACTAATATGATATCACGCATAAATTCATATTCCAGATCTATGAATCTAAGAAACAATTGAAGAGCATGCAATTAATCATAAGAAAGTCAACAACTTTGCATTAAATATCAAATCTTTATCACATGACAGAGAAGTTTCAAATAAAATCTAGATCTAGGGTCTACTCCTCCATAAATTTGACAAAAGAAACGCAATTACTAGAAGAATTGATAAAGTTCATGGTCACAACCCTTAAAGATAAAATCTTTTTCTTCGTGGGTCTTCAATCTCCCTTGGAATCGACAAAATCTTCTTTCCCTTGCTGTTATGAGAGTGAGAGAAAATGAAAAATTCGTAACCTCTTTCTAGGGCAAACTGAAGGTCTATTTATACATGTACCCCGATTGGATATGTATACGATCGGATACACAATAGTGTATCTCATTCGTGTATCTCATGCTTGCTTCCAAGTGTCCTTATGTGAATATACGCGAGCAATTACATGGGAGTGTACATTGGTCGTGTATTTGAAACGTCATCGAACAGAAGCAAAACTTAGATACACAAGCAAAGTACATGGGCATGTATCTTGCTTGTGTACTTTCCAGAATTTTTTTCTTCACATGTAATGTATCCAATTCCTTCCAAACTTGCTCTGACTCTTCAAAAATTCTTCCCTTAGCTCCAAAATACTCTAGAAGATCCTGAAATTAACATTCATTCCATTAAGCATCCTTTCCTTCAACGAATTGTCTAAAAATTCAACAATAAAGCACAATTTCATTACTCTAGATAAGGGTATTTTGCGACTTATCACATTGGCTCTTTGAGAATTTATATTATTTTTGTATTTTGTAATTGTTCTTTGGAGCATTTATGTTGTAATTTTCTTTTGGGATACTTTAATTTGCTTGTAATTGTATTTAGAACTGGCCACCCTAAAAGTGGCATAGTTGTAATTTTATGAACTTTTTAACCCTAAAGGGAAAAGGGAGCAAGTATAAATACTTGCTTAAGTAGGGTTTTAGGGAGCTTTTGACATTTTGAGAAAACACCCCTTTTGTTGCCATGAAGGTCCTCCTTACTCGCAATTGATCTCTTGTCAATTTCATCATTGAAATTGTGGTGAGAACCGACTTGAAATCGATTGTGAGTAATATCAATCATTTCTTGTTGTTTACAAATTGTACTTAGTGAGTCATATCTAGGTGCTATTTGTTGTTCCTTTCTTTCACATGAATTAGGATTCATAATTTTCAAATTTGAATTCAATTCAATTTGATTGGAATTCTAATTCATCCCTATCTTATTTATTGTTCATTTCGCTATTACATTAATCCATATCTCAATTTAGTATCATTTCCACTTGAATCCATGTGAATAAGGGTTCTAGTCCATTGTGGTTGATTACGCCAATTTTGGAATTGCTCCCATGTGTTATTTGATTGTGCTTAGTCGTTTTTAGGCACATTAGAAAAAGTCTCTTTGAGTTTCAATTGTTGAGGATTTAAAATTATTGAAATAAATCTGTTAATAAATATTTATACTAAAACTTTGACAATCTAAGGGATATAAACATAATAAAATAAAAATAGGACTCTTACCAATAATGACTAATACTAATTAAATGTCCATTATTTTTAATATTGATTAATTGCCTCTAATTGCTATTAAAAATATTACTAATCAATAAAGGAAACTAATAAAATAATAAAATTTCACAAAATACCTAATAATTAAATAACTTAAATATGAAGTCTTTAAGAGCATAAATGGGGAGCTTGATCCCAGTCACTTTTAGTTTATCCACTTATTCCGCTATAGTATGTGAGCAATGCTAAATGTAGGGTTCAAAAAAATTTTCCTTACATTTTTCTTTCTTTTTTTTTTATTTCCTACAATTGTAATCATTTTTTTATATTGTTAAGATTATATTTATTTAATGATATTGTTTTTTAAATTAATCATTATGGATTGATTAAAAGCTAAAATGTGTCTCCTAACAACATTAACACATGGTGATAAAATACAAGTCATAAGTTTGCAAAAGCGCTAGATACATAGGTTATGTTTTTATTCAAAAGGATACATTGCTCAAATGAAAAATAATTGAGTACTTTCATATTCAACTCTCTCTCTCTCTCTTGCTCTCTCTCTCTCTATTATCATTGAACTTGTCACTTACATATTAAAAAGAGTTTAAGAAACTATTCCAAATATAGTGCCTAGAAGATTCCTTTTGAAGTTATGATACAAATATACTAAATAGCTCAATAGCAATGGTGTAATGCTCCTAACCAAGGGGTATATGACCACTCTGCATATTCTTACTTGTAATAAAAATGTAAAAAGGTTTAAAAAAGATTTAAATTCCTCAATTAATCATTACTCAAATATTCATTAATACATAAAATCTAAGTTTGAGCATGAAAATAGAATCTCAAAGGTTCTATTAACTATTGTCTTCAGATGAAGCAAAATAATCTATATAAATTTGTTATAAACTAAACTCTTCCTCAATAGAATCATCACCTGAAATGAAATCCCAAAATGGGTGAGCAGTGATGCTTGGTTTAAAACTACAGCATGCAAACCCATAGATATATCAAACCATTACAACTTATAATATCTAACATTAGCTAGTATGAAACAACATAATAGGTTGTATGAGTTATTAATAATTTCCACCTAAAAATTTAGTTTTAGACAATCTCATGATGATTATATGAAATTAGACCTCTATAGTCATTGTTGAAAAATGTGGACCTATATGCTCCTAATAGACTCAGTTTTGAAAGTGTGACTATAGTGTTCCCCGAAGTCAGTTTTAATAGTATGGATCTTTTGATCCTGGGAGTAAATCTTAAAAACACGAGTAAATCCTTAAGCTACATGTTAAAAGTGTAGAGCAAATCCTTAGAATCATGTTTTGAAAATGTAGAGTAGATCCCTAAAGTCAAATTTAAAAAATGTAGAATAAATTTGTAGTCATGTTTTAAAAGTGTGGATTAGGCCTAATAGTCATTCTAGCAATGTATGCCTTATTGATTCCACGATCTCACATGTAAGTATCAAAATTCTATTTATTTAGTTTACCATAGATAATTTAGGCCCTTGTTAGATTCTTGGAACATATGTACATACATCCATACACACCACACACACACACACATATATATATATATTATAAATATAGAGATAGATATATAGATCTTAAAGAGATCTTAACTGTATAGTAGTGATTTGATTGACTCAAAAATTGGCGTCCCTTTAGCTCAATGGTGGAGTAATGCCATGGTAAGGCATATGCCACCGGTATTACATATTACAAACACACACACACACATACACACTCAAGTTTATCATCATCTTAGTTTGCACAAGCGACAAACAATAGTAATTCAAATAATTGGTTCCCACTTGATACCTTAAAAGAAATTTATTGAGTTAGATTCAAGCTATGCTATACAAGCTAAACAACATCTTGATTATACTAAGGAACATTATTTTTTTTTTCATTTAAATTTTCAATCTCCACTTAATTGGACATACCATGCTTGATTTAGGCTAACTAAGCCCTTTTATGAGTTATCTAGTCGACTTAGGTTAGATGGCTATTAGCCTAGTCACTTAGCTAGCTAACTTGGTTGATCATGTTACATGTGTGACTAACCTAGTTGGTCACCCCATTAAGGGGTTAAGGTACTAAGTTAGTAGGGTTGCATCTGTCTAATGTAGTCAACTATAAGTCCTCCTAGGTCAATTAAAATGTCTCTATAGTTGACTTTGTACCCTTAACATTGATTTCTTCATTTGGAAACACATTCCTCTCTCTCTGAAATTGATCTATACTCTAATTAGAGGTTTTTAAGCTAAAGTCAATACTTGACTAATTTCATTCTTAAGATTGTGTTAAAATTTATTTTATGATTGAGCTATTTTATCATACTTTTTCATACATTGAATTTGAACCTCATAAATAAATTGATTGTATTACTTGCTTTTGAAACACTCCAATAAATAGAGATCTCTTACTAAAAAGGGGTTATCCTTTGGTAAAGGTGCATCTAATCCACATGTTTGATTGTATTTCTTAATAGGTTGAGAAAAGGGAATAATAATTTCAATTCTAACTATTTTCAAGAGAGCTTACCTTATGTGTGCAACAAAAGTAAAAGATCCTCCACTGCTACATGAACTCCAATTGAGCACACATTCGTACAATTCTAACACCTTTTTACACACCAAAGGTTTTTTAGGTCATAATCCTTATGAAATCCTTAAACTTTTGAAATGAGTATAGTCAAACTTACCATTAGAGAACACCACAATGTTTCCTTTATAATGATTTTGTATTACCTCAACCATCTTTTAACCAAAATAATGAGATCTCATTGAATTTGTTGATTTTTTTTTAATTAATAGATGGGAAAGAATGATGGTGTTATTTGATTAAGCATTCTTACTCATGAGTGAGTTATAATAAATTCATGGGTAAGATAGACAATTATATGCATTAAAGGGGGGGGATGTTAGAGAGAGAGAAGTTAAGTGGTGATAGCTTTGCGAGAGAGTGAGAGGGGTGCATGAGATGAAAAGACTAGGGTTAGGCATAAAAAGAGAGATTGATTACCTTTTTTGTACGAAAAAGAATGAAGGAGATGGTTCCTATAATAGAAAAAAAATTAGAGACAAAGGTCGTGATGCCCTTGATTGTAAAATGTATGTTTTAGGTATTTTAATTAGCCTATGCAACAAATTTGATTTTGTTTTGAATATTGTATATCTTATTTATTTAATATTCAATCACTATAATACAAATTACAAAGTAAACCATTATATTTTTTCTCAATGTTTTATTTTATTCATTTTCTATTCTTGCAATAGTTGTAAATGTCAAGAGAAAATAAAAATATGAGTAATTTTAAAGGTGTTAAATGAAAAAATGTTCATTTTAGTCTAATATACATTATGCTTTTAATGCATGATTAATAATGGAAACAAAATGGACTAGTTGTAATAAAGCTTAGTTGGAAAATATCTGTTTAATGACATTATAGTACAAACTACTCCAAAGAACAAGTTTAGGAAAATTAATTGGAATAATCATTATAGATTGAATTTTTTTTTTCTATACTAGTTAGAGGATTCATATGCTCATGACTCAATTGCAAACCATAGTAAGTCACACTCTTCGAAAAGCAAATCAACCTAAAGATTATTTGGTGAATCGATCAAGAGAAGAAGAAGTTTATTTTTTCTTTATAATATATATATATATATATTATGTTTAATCATTTTTGTAGAGGTTTAATTTTATTAGAAATATTTTCCTTCCATTTGATTGTAAGATCTTTAAACTCTTTAAATCAACAAAATTGATTTCTTTTGACAATAGCGTCTCCTACAATAATAAATTTAAATTTCCTAAAATTCCTAAAATGCTAATTACATAATTTCTGAAAAAGGACCTTGATTTCTAATTTGCTCTAGTTGCTCCACTTAAGCATAAGAACATGCAAAAGAATGATTATCAATCCCCATCTCCTAACTGATCAATGCACCTGGAAACCTTCTCCCATAGCATGTTGTCAAGTGAATATCGTTAAAGGATGGATGTGCTTGAAGATGAAAGCAAGCTACCTTATTATATGGATTAAGATCTTTTATGGACATTGCCTTAAAATGGGAAAATGAGACAAGAGGCTCCATTGTTATTAGATACTCGTAAGGGTATGTGTGACTTGCATAAGATAGAAAAGATTAGTTAAGGGGGTTTGGGAGTTGATTTTAGTGTGGCAACTCTAACACTCAAGTTAGTATTAAGAGGAGGATTAAGGTAACAAAGAGTGTTTAGGATAGTAGAATGTGTATCCTTGATCTAAAGGCTTGACCAAGTATTTATAGAGAGGGCGCATGAACTAGATAAAGAAGGCAATTAATGCCTATGATCTTCTCCTTTACTCTAAGATTTGTGAATAACAATTAGGAGAGTTATGAGGTCATTGCCTTACCTCATCTGTCTAAGCTTTTCCTACCTAGAGCTTATTTGTTGTAGGTTAGACTGACTAGCCTAACCTTAACCAAGTCGACCTAGGCCCAACGGCCTAAATCATAGATGGATCCTTAGTGTGTGATAGGTTGACCTAGGCATGAGGGTTCATGTTCAAAATAGTCTATCAATAGGTTCCATGGCTATTTACTATATAGTAGCAATGTTAGTTATGGGTACTTTAGGTAAATTATTCTATTGTTACTTAGATATGCTTACAAAGAGAGGGAAAGGTGTCATATTCATGTACATCTAGTTACAATGAATGAAGAAGTGTAAGAAATGGTTCATCTTGTCTTGAATGAGAAGTAATGAACAGGTATGTAGATGTTGGGAAGTGGTTGATCATGCTATTTGTTGTGTTTTTTAGCTGTGATCACATTTTCTATACTTGGTTATGATTTCAAATTTTTTGTATTGAAGCTTATGCTCTTAGTTTGGTTTGTTGAAAATGTTGGTTAGTATTTTTCAAACTAGATTTTTTTTTATTGTGATTGTTAGTTGTACATGCTTTTACAATTTGCAATCATATAAGTCCTCCTAATGATTAATTGGTGTTGGGTAGTGTTGTTACTTGATCCTCAATGGGGGTGCATGACCTGAACGAGATAAGGGAAATGAGTTAACAGGTGTTAGAGTTGGTTTTGACGTGGCCACTTAAATGCTCAAGTCAATATTAGAGAGAAATGATCGGAGTAATAGGTAGATAAATGCTTTATGGTTACTTAACCAAAGTTAGACAATCATGGTGGGTTATCATGAATAGACTCACTTGTAGGGCATGACAAAGACTACCACCTAACATACCGTTCCTTATCAATGAACCATCTATATTTAATTTGAAACACCCATGAGAAGGGTAACCTCATTAAGCTAGTTTGACTTGTTTGATTTTGTTGAAAAATTGTAGTTGGTGTGCAATATCAAATAGCATTAACTTGAGTAGTGATGAATCTATTGATGAACTGTGTAAGGAATAAAAAAGGCATCAAGAGTCAATTTACTAAAAGCATTTGTAAAATCTAGGAGCCCTTTATCGTAAGTAGATAGTTAGTAGATCCAAATGATCCATAAATTTATGGGAATAACAATTGAAGGAAGATGATCCCTCTGTTTATATTTTGCTGTCCACTAAACACAAAACTTTATTCAAGCTTCTAAATTTTTTTAGTTTTGGCAAAGGAAACAACTAATACATTTATATCCAAATTAATTTCATGGCTAAGCTATTGAAAAAGCAGTGTCTTAGTGAACTACTCCATTTTTGCACCAATCCTTGTTAAGCTAGGCTAACCATAAAAATTAAAGCTTGCTTATTAAATGGGTCACAAGTTAGGCCAAGTTGACTTGTTCAATCCACTTTCACAACTCTATGTATATGTGTGAAGAGTGCGCATGAACGTATGTAAAACATACAAAAGCTTGTATGTGAACAAGAACTTAAGGATCTTGAATTACCAATCCTTGAATAGATGCTACAAAAGCTCTAGATAAAATGATTAAGCAAGCAAAACTTAAGATCTTCATCCATATCCATGTGAATGAGAACTTGGTGATCTTTACCATTGTTATGTTCATCTCTATTGGGAAGTAGACGATTAATGGCTAGAAAGTGCCAACTCCTAGAAGTCTTATGAAGGCATTGAATAAAGGTAATAACATCATGACTATCACCATAACAATGATATAAATTGTCTTCTAAGTTAGCCTAAAGAGGTTAAGTTTGTATGCTCCCCACATTACTAATTCCATGGTTATGAAACTACTTTCAAGCTAGTTCTTAGCTCATAGTTTTTCAAGAAAACCAAATAGTGGATAGCAAAACACCTACACGCACAATGATGTTTACATTTGGAAAACACCTTAAATTTATGAGGTAAAATATGTTTCTTCAAACCAAAAGCCATCCTTACATGGGCAAAGGGGAAGATTAAAGTTAATAGATGTGTTATGTCCATACTCAATTGCATTTTCTTATGAAAGCTAATATAAGAATTCTTTAGTAGTTTAGTATAAAATCCATTTGAAATATGTACTTAAAAGAAGTGGGGGTTGATTAATAAGGACTAACAAAATGACCGAAAATGTAAATATTGGTAATGTTAAGGATTTTAAGCCTTAAATCTTTAAGCTACATCATGCTAAGTACTCTTTATAAATGTACCTAGTAGGAAAAAAAAAATCTAAGTAAAGAAATCACTAGTAGTGATAGTAACCTAATTAATTCACCAAATTGTATAAATCAATTAAACAAAGTGGGTTAATTAGGCAGTTCGTTTAACCCTCCAACCTACAATAGGGTAGATTGCACATAAAATTCTAGTCATTTTATTAAGAGGGTTACAATAGATTGGCATGTTTAACACATGAGTTAAAGTGAGTCAAAATGGGTAAGCTTATTTAATCAACTTACAATGCATATGTGTGCACGTGCATAAAATGTGTCTAGCATGCATGTATTAAACATGGGGGCATTAAGCAAACATGTGCATGTGCATGCCTGTGCGCGTATGTAAAGCACATGCTTGTGTGAAGGATGCATGTGTTCTTGTGGTCCATATGTACATGCATGTGTGAGGTAAGTGAGTATTCATGCGTGTGTGAAGTAAGCAAGCATTCGTGAAATAAGCGTGTGTAGATGCATACATTTGTACATATATGATATTAGAGCTTAAGTTACACCAAGTATTGAGACAACTATATTGATTGCTACACTTGATTTAAGCCTATATCTAAATTTATGGTTTGGCATTCATATATATATGCATGTAGTAATTGTGCACTACGTGTTGTTGCTCATCCGTTTCACAAAATGCTATTTCAATATGAACTTTTGGCACGAGAATGGGAACTTCACTAGAATATGAGAAGGTTTAATCTCTAGATCAATTTAGTTAAATTTTAGTAATTTGGCATTTTTAGTTATTTTGTATTTGTGAAGATTTTAAACTGTAATACATGTTATTATATATATATATAAATAAATAAATAGAAATATGTGTAAAAATATAATGAGTGGTAAAGTCATAAATGGACATATGGGATAAGGGGCAATTTCGGCTTTTCCTAATGGGACTATATATATGTGAAAATGATCTAGGGTTCTCCTTTTCTACACATCTTTACAATAGTCGCCTAGAGAAAAAGGGAGAGAGACCTTCTTCAAGAAAACTTAGAGTGGTCTAAGGACATATCGCGGTGCAACGAAAAGGTAATGATTTGGAGTTATTACAAGACCTATTCTAACAACGATGACCCAATCACAGAACAATTTTGTTATATACAAGGATTTATAGGAATTGAACTTGAGGATGGATTTAATAAGCACAAGAGTTGTTGGATTTTGAGTTTCAAGCAAGATCCCAATCAAGTAAGAGATTCTAATTTGTATTTTTGGATTTAATTAAGCTTAGGATTAGAAAATGAGAAGATTGGATAAATGAATGTAGAAAAATTAGGGTTTGAATGACATGTCGAGGGATACATGACCATTCAACATGGTTGTATTGCTCTTATGTTAATTTACCTAAGTATACCAAGAGATACACGACCCCCAACACGATCATGTTTCGATTGTATTGAATTACAAAGTGTCCTGAGAGATACATGACCGTTTGATGAGGATTAGCCGACATCACAAAGGAAGGAACCAAAATCTCATGATCCATTACATGGTATTGGAGGCGCATTGACCCGAGTTAGAGTTAAAAGGATGAACGAAGCTCTACAAGAACTAGTCATAGACTTGCAGACCTAGGAATCAAGCTGCACAAAAGGAAAACATACATGTGTCAACTTGATTCACGTGACCATGGAAGGATGAAATATTTTAGGAATATTATATATTTGCGTAGACACTACATTAGAGGATACATTCAATTTTGTTATAATTTGTTGGTTTGTTTTCAATGTTATTTAGTTGCTTACTTGGTGACACAAAAATAAGGATAGAATAGGTAACTTAGGATTTCCATATTGTGTTGTGTGCTATATATATGACCGTGCTAGGGGCCGGCTAAGAGACAACTTTGATATATGAAAATACATCTTTTTTGTGAAATACGAAATACCTCTTTTTGTTCTTTTACAAAAGAACTTTCCATAGGATTCTTAATCAAATTACTAGGAATAACTTTTGATAACTTAGGTTACAGTCAACGGGTTTGATTGGGATTTAGTTACGCATCGCTTATTCAAAACAATCTTCGAGGTAATTGAAACTAATTAGCATCGTTTGGGTTCTAGGTTTAACATACCTAGGGTTACATGCATCATTTGGTATCAGAGCTTTGACTTCTTGAATCAAGTAAATTCTATCATTTTTCTTTAATTTGTCTGTTGTCCTTTTCCATATTCATATATGAAAAAAAAAATTGTATAAAAAAAATTTCGTTATTCTTTTCCATATTCGTCTGTTGTTCTTTTCCATATTCATATTTGAAAAAAAATTCGTATAAAAAAAATTATGTTCTTTTCCATATTCGTCTGTTGTCTTTTCCATATTCATAGACAGAAGTCGTATAAAAAAAAAAACAAATTTCATACTTGTTCGGTCATTACAATCCATTAAGGCCGACGGTATTTAGGTTTTCTTGAACAATCAATTGTGTTCAATTCATAGCTTATCTACAAAAAAAGAAAAAAAATATCAAATTTGGTTGCAAAAGAAAGAATCAAGAACTGAAATTCAAAAAAAAAGAAAAGGAATTCAGTCTTAACAGAATTACAATTGCCGAAATCATAAGATAGCTTCTTAAATTGTCAATTACATAATTAATTGAGTTCACTTTCCATATCAATTGTTTCCAATTCCAACCGTGATAGATGCTTTGTAATTTCTAAATTGTGCATCCGAAAATTACATTTCATAATCATTCATTGTAATTCGATCCAAATTATATCCTTTTGTGTTTGATTGCATATCTATTCAGCGGTGAATATTTTCCATATCAATTAGATTGTATAGTTAGTCTTCCTTCATTCACGTGACTTAAGCCGATAGTAATCATTTGTGTTGACTTAGTAATTTGAGTTTAGGAGTTCCAAATTGAGTTCCTAGCAAAAGAATTACAAAAAGTAGGTGGTGAGATCATATTTTGTGAGAGATATACACGAGTGGAATTGTGAGCATATCATTTGTGAGCAATACACGAGTGAGTGTGAGGAACATACTTATATATTTTTTGTAATTGTAATCGTAACTTACTGCAAAATACATGAGTGAGTGTGAGGAACATACTTATATATTTTTTGTAATTATGATCGTAACTTACTGCAAATTATTAGAATTATGTCGGGACATAACACTAATGGAGGAGAAAGTCGGGTGATGTTTGAGGAATTGATGGGGGAGATGAAGAGGATCTTAACGGGTGAACTAGAGCAAATCCATGACAAGATGGAAAGGAGTAGGGAATCGTCTAGTAGTACCACTGTCAAGCGAGGAGTAGGTAGACATAATAGGGGAGGAGTTAAGATAGATGAAGAAAACGAATCTGATTTTGGAGATTACCAATACGTGGGGATAGGGGAAGTATCCAGAGGCATGATAGTAATTTAGGGAGTATTAAGTTGAAAAGCCCAACTTTTGAAGGAAAGAATAATCTGGAATTGTATTTAGAATGGGAGAGGAAGATGGATCATGTCTTTGAATGTCACAACTACACTAAGAAAAAAAAAAAGATAAAATTAGCTGCAGTAGAGTTTTTAGATTACGCCAGTGTATGGTGGGATCAGTTGGTGCGTAATAGGCGTAGGTATGGAGAGCGACCTGTTAGCACTTGGGAAGAGATGAAAACGATCATGCAAAAGCATTTTATTCCTAGTCACTATCATAGGGACTTAGGAAATTTTAAAGGTTGACCTAGGGAAATAATAGTGTAGAGAATTATTACAAAGAGTTGGAGATGGCCATGATTAGGGTGAGAATTGAGGAGGATGATGAGGCCACTATGGCTAAATTCATCAACGGATTGAATCGGGAGATAGCTGATATAGTAGATCTTCACCATTACTTAGATTTGGAAGAGTTACTGCATAGAGCTATTAAAGTAGAGCGGCAACTAAAATACAAGAGTGAGTAGAGGACTGGCTCAACTTCCAAAACTCCATGGAAGTCCACGTGGAAGAGAAACTCCACCAATTCAAAGCCTAAGAAGGACATGAGGGCTAAGAATCCAGTTGCTACACCTAAGGGAAAAATTGACACTAAACGCCCTTTTAGGACGAGAGCTATAAAGTGTTTTAGTTGTCAGGGATTTGGGCCTATTGCATCCTAATGTCCAAATCAGAGGGCTATGATTATCAGTGATAGTGGGGATGTAGAGAGTGTGAGCTTTGAGGAGGAGGAGGAGTCACCATCACAGGAGTATGAGGATGTTGACTAAGAGGGACCCATGAGTGGTGAGTTGTATGTTACGAGGAGAGTGCTTAGTGTACAACCCAAGGAGGATGGTGAGGGGATCCAACGTAAACATATTATTCATACACGGTGTCATGTGTAGGGTAGAGTCTGTAGCTTGATAATCGATAGTAACAGCTGCACTAATGTTGCTAGCACTTTACTAGTAGAAAAGATGTAGTTGAAAGCAATGAAGCATCCTAGACCATATCGATTGCAGTGGTTGAGTGATTGTGGGGAGGTTAAGGTAAACAAGTAGGTATTTATAGCCTACTCTATAAGGAGCTACAAAGATGAGGTTATGTGTGATGTGATACCTATGCAAGTTAGCCACATATTATTAGGGCGACCTTGGCAGTTTGACATGAAGGTTATGTACGATGGGTACAAGAACCAATATTCTTTTGTTTTAAACAAAAGGAAAGTGGTTCTCACGCCTTAGAAGCCATGGGAAGCTAGTGAAGATCAGATGAGAATTGCAAAGGAATTCAGGGAAAAACACTTGAGTGCACGTGAGAAAAATAAAACGAGTGAAAAACAAATACTTGTGAGCAAAGAGGGCAAATACACACAAACACTGAGAGTAGAGGGAATGGCGAGGAAAAGTGAGGTTAAGAGTGCAGTGATGGCAAAACAACAATTACTTGTACTTATGTATAAGGATTTATATTTTTTCCAATGCTAACATTAACTCTTCTATGCCTAGTGTTGTTTCTTTGTTGCAAGAATTCGAAGACTTGTTCTTTGAAGAAGTGCCATAAGGATTACCCCCTCTACGAGGGATAGAGCATTAAATTGATTTCATGTTGGGTGCTTCCATTCCAAACCGGCCAGCATATAGAATCAATCCAGAGGAGGCTAAGGAAATTCGGAAATAAGTGGATGAGCTAATGGAAAAAGGGTTCGTGCAAGAGAGTCTGAGCCCATGCTCAGTTCCAGTGATCTTAGTGCCCAAGAAGGATGGGACATGGCGTATGTGCATGGATTGCAAGGCAATCAACAAAATCACAGTTAAGTACAGACATCTCATTCTTAGATTAGATGACATGCTTGATGAGTTGTATGGTACATGTTTGTTTTCGAAAATTGACCTTAAAAACAACTATTATCAAATTCGTATGAAAGAGGGTGATGAGTGGAAAATTGCCTTTAAAACCAAACATGGATTGTATGAATGGATGGTAATGCCTTTTGGGTTAACTAATGCACCTAGTACCTTCATGAGATTAAGGAATCATGTATTGCGTCAATTCCTAGGAAAATTTGTTGTAATTTATTTTGATGATATCTTGATATACAATAGGACTTTGGATGATCATGTACAACATCTGCAAAGTATTTTTACTATTTTAAGGGAAAACCAATTATATGTTAACTGGAAAAAGTGTACGTTTTGTATGGAATTTGTTGTTTTCCTTAGTTTTGTTGTAGGAGCAGATGGAATAGTTGTAGATGATGAGAAAGTGAAGGCAATCCGAGATTGGCCAACACCCCAGAACACCAATGATATCAGGAGCTTCCATGGTTTAGCCAGTTTCTACAGGCGATTTGTGAGAGACTTCAGCTCCATTGCTACTCTACCGAATGATTTGGTGAAGAAGAATGTTGAATTCCAGTAGACTAAAATACATGAGCAGGCATTCAAGACATTGAAAGGTAAGTTAACTAACACTCTTTTGTTAGTATTACCAAATTTTGATAGGGTTTTTGAGATCGAATGTGATGCTTCCGAGAAAGGTATTGGTGGTGTTTTAATACAGGATTCTAAACCAATAGCCTATTTAAGTGAGAAACTCCAAGGTGCTACGTTAAACTATCCAGTATATGATAAGGAGTTATATGCCTTGGTGAGAACGTTGCAGGCATGACAGCATTACCTATGGCCTAAGGAGTTCATCATCCATTCTAATCATGAGAGCTTGAAGTACCTGAAGATGTAGGGAAAGCTGAACAAGAGGCACGCCAAGTGGTTGGAGTTTTTTGAAACCTTTCCATACGTCATCAAATATAAGTAAAGTAAGGAAAATGTGGTGGCAGACGCCCTGTCCAAGAGGTATTCTTTACTGACCTCTTTACATACTAAATTGCTTGGGTTTGAAAGTACGAAAGAATTATATGAACATGATGCTGAATTTAATTAGATTTGGTCTGCTTGTTCTGAAAGTGGGTATGGGGACTATTTTAGGCATGAGGGATATTTGTTTAAGAAAATAAATTATGTGTGCCTAGGAGTTCCATATGTGAATTGCTAGTGAGGGAGACGTATGGGGGCAGTCTCATGGGACATTTTGGAGTAAATAAAACTTTGGATATCTTGCATGAACATTTTTACTAGCCTAAGATGAGACATGATGTACAACTTGTGTGTGACAAGTGCATTACATGTAGGAAGGCTAAGTCTAAAGTCATGCCCCATGGGGAGTATCTTCCCTTACCTGTGCCTAGTTAGCCTTGGACTGACATTTTCATGGATTTCATATTTGGTTTGCCTAGATCTCAAAATGGTAAAGATAGCATATTTGTTATCGTCGATAGGTTTAGTAAAATGGCTAACTTTGTTGCCTGTTCTAAAACTAATGATGCTCGACATATAGCTGATTTATTCTTTAGGGAGATCGTTAGATTGCATGGTTTACCTAACTATATCGTTAGTGATAGAGATATGAAGTTTTTGAGCCACTTTTGGTGCACCTTATGGAATAGGCTAGGTACTAAACTACTGTTTTCCATTGTGGCACATCATCAAGCAGATGGACAAACAAAAGTTGTTAATAGGACACTTTCCACATTGCTATGTGCTATGATTGATAAAAATTTGAAGCAATGGGAAACATGTTTGCCTCGTGTAGAGTTTGCATATAATAGGACTATACATTCTACTATATCGTACTCTCCATTTGAGGTTGTATATGGATTTAATCCCTTAACTTCATTAGATATATTGCCTTTAGCTACTAACGAGTTTGTTGATCTTGATGGTATAAAGAAGGCAGAATTTGTTAGGGATTTATATACATAGGTATGGGCTAACATTGAAAAAAAGAGTGAACACTATGCCCGACAAGCAAATAAAGGACGTGTCAAAGCTATATTTCAGCCTGGTGATTGGGTTTGGGTACATCTAAGGAAGGAACGTTTTGCTGAACAACGCAAATCCAAGTTGCATCCTAGGGGCGATGGACCTTTCCAAGTGGTGGAGTGCATCAATGACAATGCTTATGAGATAGATCTATCAAGCCACTATTGTAACGTTAGTGTTACCTTTAACGTTTCTGATCTTACCCTTTATGTTGTAGGTAATTCGAGGACGAATTTTTTCGAGGAAGGAGGGAATGATGAGGATCAACTAGCATCACAAAGGAAGGAACCAAAATCTCATGATCTATTACATGGTATTGGAGGCGTGATGACCCTAGCTAAAGCTAAAAGGATGAATGAAGCTCTACAAGGACTAGTCATGGACTTGCAGGCCCGACAATCAAGCTACACAAAAGGGAAACATACATGTGTCAACTTGATTCACGTGACCATGGAAGGATGAAATATTTTAGGCATATTATATATTTGCGTGGACACTACATTAGAGGATACATTCGATTTTGTTATAATTTTTTGGTTTACTTTCCATGTTTTTTAGTTGCTTACTTGGTGACATAAGAATAAAGATAGAATAGGTAACTTAGGATTTCCATGTTGTGTTGTGTGCTATATATATGACCATGCTAGGGGCCGGCTAAGAGACAACTTTGATATATGAAAATATATCTTTTTTCGTGAGATACGAAATATCTCTTTTTTTTCTTTTGCAAAAGAACTTTTCCATAGGATTCTTAACCGAATTACTAGGAATAACTTTTGATAACTTAGGTTACAATCAACGGGTTTGATTGGGGTCTAGTTACGCATTGCTTATTCAAGATGATCCTTGGGGTAATTGAAACTAACTAGCATCGTTGGGGTTCTAGGTTTAACATACCTAAGGTTACATGCATCACTGTCCAACATGGTCGTGTTGCATTTGTGTTAAAGTGAGAAGAACACGACCTCCTAACATGGTCGTGTTTCGACCGTGTTGAGTCTAAAAGTTATGCTAAGAGATACATAACCTTCCAACACGGTCATGTTTCGACCGTGTTGAATTAAGAGAAACATGACCTCCCAATACGGTTGTGTTCCAACAGTGTTGAAGCTAAATCTCACCGAGAGATACGCGACCTCTAACACAGTCGTGTACTAAACCATGTTAGGCAATACGACCATGTTATTATATATCAACTTATCTTCTTAATTAACTAAGTTTCACACAACCAAAACCATTAGTAAAACCTTATATGACTTAATAGAATAAGTGGAAAAATGAGAGTTATATTATGTTGGATTAGTATTAAGATTAATGTGTTAATTATACAGTTATCGACTTAGCTTAAGTTTGAGACAAGAAGTGCATAAGGCTAAGATTCTAGGTACGTGTTTATTTTGTTTGTTATATGTGATTGTTAGGAAGCTATATATGTAAAATAATGAAATGCTGAGACATAATGTGAATCATGAAGTAATACAGTGTTATGTGAATGAAATGAGATATGTTACTTATGCTTAGCTCGGCTTAGGGGTCCATAGTGGCAGATCCTTAGGAGGTACCTCGATGATCTGTATATCGCATTGTCCCTAGTGGAGCCATGCATCGAAATGATCTGAGGTAGATTAGGGTTAGACGGGGCCTGCAGTGGCAATTCCCATTAAGGTTAGATGGGGCCTGTAGAGGTAGTTCCTACTAAGACAAATGTTGTGTGTACCGGGGTCATGAGTACCCCTATGTGTGATAATTCATTTCGGTATTAATGTGTAAATTGAATTGTGAATGAGTTGTGGATAAATGTTGCATATATGCATGTGATATTAATGTGGTGTGTCATGCATATGTGGGTATGGTACTCACGTACTGAGCTTAGGCTCACTCGTCCTTCTTATATATTTTTTTAGTTGTAGGCGAAAATGATGAACAACTAGAATATGATGAGAACGAAAACTTGGTGGGACATTACATGGATGGGATGGGAAGGGAAGGGAACGCTATTACTATGTGGAGGAAGAGTGACAAGAATTATGAATTATTGTAAATTGAAATTATGAAGATAGATTATAGTTGGAGACTTTGTGGTTATTAAATAATGAAATTTGGAATGACTCATTTGTGAGTCATTTATTTGATTATAGTTATAGTAGTATGATGGATAATGTATATAAGCAGGTTTTGAAGTATGTTGAAGTTTTAGAGCCTTAGCGTGTCATTCGGTAGTAGTGACACATGGCGGGCTGTGGTGCTTCAGGTTTTTAGGTGTTACAACTTAAGTGGTATCAAAACTTTAGGTTTATGATCCATAGGAGTATAGGTTGATGATTCTTAGAAGCTTAGGTTTTGATCAAAAGAAAAGAAGTAAGTAGTTTTAGAACACTAGGTTTTGATGCTCTTTAGAGTTTTAGATGCGATCAAGTAGAGATTTAGTTGATGACTTCTAGAATTAACTACTAATCTAAAAGGTGTAGAATTCAATCAATATATGTTAAGTTGAAATCTTTAAAAGATCAAATAAATGATCTATAGATCCATAAGAATGAAGAAAGTGGGTAAATTAGGGAAAAACTATTATGTCATGTTAATCTTAATATTCTATGTGGATGTATTTTATTGAATATTCCTATTAACTACACATATGGGTATGTATATGTTTGAGCTTAAGTATACATAGATGCATACTATCACTAACTTCCCTTATAAATTCTAACTCTGAAATCATTCTACTGTCTCAATTTACATAGAATGCCTCCAAGAAGAAATATCAGGTAGGGTTCATCTAGTGTTGGATGTCGAGTCTACTTTTTTATTTTCCATTCCTAATCGATTTATACTAGACCCTATACTCATCTAATATAGATCATCGACTTGAATTAGGAATTTCATTTTATTTTGGAGTCGCTACCAAACTGTGGTTGAGAAAGATCGAATTAGGACTAATTGAGCAGGTCAATCCTAATTTGGACAACTAGTTAGCGAGATTTTCTCTTTTCGTTAAAGAGGAAATGG
This sequence comes from Laguncularia racemosa, assembly GCA_037954665.1. Classification (NCBI taxonomy): domain Eukaryota; kingdom Viridiplantae; phylum Streptophyta; class Magnoliopsida; order Myrtales; family Combretaceae; genus Laguncularia; species Laguncularia racemosa. The sequence goes on from JBBMOL010000586.1 coordinate 82,251, forward strand.
AAAACCAGAGTTCCTGGATTCGGAGGCTAACCTATTAAAACCTTAAAGTTACCATCTCATTTTCCTAAAATCTAAACCTTATCCAAATGTCTTTTATTTCATTTTTGTTGTCTTTTTATTATGTTTTTGAGTAACTTATTTTAAGAAAATGATTTTTTATTCTTTTTAGAGTTGTCTCAAATAGGTGCCTATGTACTTGCTATTCAGGATCAAACGGGCCGTAGTTCGCTTTTCTTGAAAAACTTTAATGTTTTTGTTAATTTTAATTAGAAAAGTAGTTTTGGTTTATGTTTTTATCGTTTTAGTATTTTTTTTCTGAAAAAATCTAAGTCTGAGCTTGATTATTTGATTTTTTGAAAAATAATGATTCTAAGGAATTTTCTCTATTTTGGATTTATTATCATAAAAAAAATTTCTAAGTGATAAAATTTATTTCTCTATTTTTTTTTACCTACCTCTAATATTATTATTTTTTTATTTTTTATTAATTTCTTAAAAAAAATTCTCTTATATTATTTATTTAAACTAAAAATCTAAATTTTATCATTCATTTTTTTTCTTATATATCTTCATCATTTTTTTATCATTTTATTATTATAATTTTTTATTATTTATTTATTATTTTTATATTATTATTTTCTATTATTCACCCTAAATTAAATCCTAAAAAAAAAAATCTAAATCCTAATATTTTTTTCTATTTTTTGAATTATAGATAACAAATAATAAATAAATAAATAACTAAATAAATAAAAATATAAAAAATTTTGAAAAATTCGACTTACTTGGATTCGGGTCGGTACGGGGTCGGGTTGGGTCGATCGGTCACGGCGACTAGATCCTCGTCAGCGGCATTCCGACGTCCGTTTTTGTCGAATAAGGTATGTTTCTGAAGCTTCTGAGGATGAGGGATTCGGTGATGGTCGTGTTTTCCGTCGAAAACCACCCTACACGATGGTTTAGAGGCTACAGTGAGGGTTTTGAGAGAGAAAGCTTCGGCGAGGGCTCAACGTTTTTTTTTCTTTTTCCTTTCCTTTCAATTCCTTCTGTCACTCTCCTTTTTTCCCTCTCTAGCCTCCCCCTCCGACCTCTACTTATAGGCATCAAAGCCCGGAGATGGATAAGCCCGGATCTCGACCGCGGTGGAGGATTTGCCCTTATCTTCAAAATGTGATCATCCCTTATATTAGAGCCGTTTTTGGGACTTATCTGGTTTGCGTTCATGATAAATCCAAAAGATTAAAAAAAATCAATTTAAGTTCGCCCGGATTTGTTTCGCTTTCTTCTCGCTTGTTTTCTATTCGCCAGTCGAAGGAAGGAAGAAGATGAGCATGCACTTGGTGCGTGCTCGGGCTGGCCAATCCAACGCTGCCACATGTTAGCTGAGGAAAAAAAAAACAAAATGGCACAAAGTGCCTTTGCTTGGATTCGATCCCTCGACCTCGCCTTCCTCGCATGTGTCCCAGGCGTACCCATGAGCCAGTTGAGCTGGCCCAAATCTCGATTTTATTTATTACGCAAATTGTATATATGTCTTGTATTTTTTATTATTTTAAAATTCTAAAAATTTATAAAAATTATTTGACTCCTTTTCTTATTATTTCTACAATTATTTTCCAAAATCGATGTATTTTTCCTATTTATTTTATTTTTTGAATATTTTTCCTATTTTTGCTAAATTAGAAGAAAAATTGTAAAAATAGAAAAAAATTGAAAATTGATTATTATTGATCATTAGGGGCAAAAATGGGGTGTTTACAGCTGCCCCTCTTTGTAGTAAAGTTTGAAAAACTTAACTACAAAGACAAGAAAGACGCCATTTTTGGCCTCTTGATTGAATGGATAACGCCATGGTTTGGCTGGTTATTTGGAATTTAGTCTTTAGTAGGAAAATGCTCTATGAACTAATAATTCCACGAGTATTTTGTGATGAAGGGTACTGTTTAGGAAACGGTCTTAAACAACCTAACAATATTAAGTAATGTATCTTCCCGAAAAGTGCTCTACAGGCTGACTAATCATCGATGAGAAACATGTCAAGGATTGTATAGGAATGTGTTATTGAGAGTGGAATAGCTGATGATAGGAAGCGTCTTATCGGACTAGCAACCTTAAAGGGAAGATTGTCTCAGGAATCGCTCTTATGAGCTGGCAACCTGTCAACAAAAGCATCTGGCTAGACTAGCGACTGTTTAGGGAGAAATACTTCCGAAGAGTGCTCTATGAGCTGACTAATCGGTTATCAACAAATTTGAAAAGTGCTCTTATGAGCTGACTAATCGGTTATCAACAAATTTGAAAAGTGCTCTTATGAGTTGGCTAATCAACAGATTCGAAAAGTGCTCATATGAGCTGACTAATTGATAGATTCAAAAAGTGCTCCTCTAAGTTAACTAATTGATAGATTCGAAAAGTGCTCATATGAGCTAACTAATCGATAAATTCGAAAAAGGCTCCTATGAGCTAACCTCGAGAAAGGGTGTCTAGGAAAATGCCCCTTTTGCGGGCTAACTAACCTACAGCGAGAAGACATGCCTCAGAAGGTGCCCCTATGGGCTGACCTTGAGAAGGGATGTTTAGGAAAGTGTCTCATCGTGGGCTGACTAACCTATAGTGGGAAGTGTCTTCTTAGACTCGCGACCTTGGGGAAAAAATGTCTTGAAAGGTGCCCCTAGGAGCTGACCTTGAGAAGATGTTTAGGAAAGTGCCCCTTTATGGGCAGACTAACCTATGGTAGGAAGAAACGTCTCAAAAAGGTGCCCTTAGGGGCTGACCCTAAGAGAGGATGTTTAGGAAAGTGCCCTCTTGTGGGCTGACTAACCTATAGTAGGAAGACACGTCTCGAAAGGTGCCCCTATGGGCTGACCTTAAGAGATGATGTTTAGGAAAGTGTCTCATTGTAGGCTGACTAACTAATGCTTCTAACGAATGAGTTAAGAGATGTTTTATAATATGTGAATGATGGTTATTTATTCTAAGATGCTCACCAATTTATCGCGGATAGCAACCAAACAATCGAACCTTCGTGCTGGTTTGCTTACTCTTGCTTTAAAACAGGGCTGAGGTTCTTGATGTGCTTCCTTTCTGACATGCATGGCGCTTGTGATTGTAGTATTATCCTACTAATGCACCAGGTTCAATGCTCAAAAGCAGGTAGAATTATATCACAAAATTTATTGAGTTCATTATCATTTCAATGTTCATCATTCATTAGTGAAGTGATGGGTAATGTGTTTGGGAATGTTTGTTTTAATGAGAATTGGTTGGAATTATCGATCATTCAGAGACATTAACTTTGCTTGTAAAAAATGAAAACTGAACTCAACGAAACTTTCATTGAATATTGGCATTCATAAACATCGACAAAACTTCAATTTCCTTACCTAAGAATAGTACATCTTAACAGCCTCTACATTAATGGGGTCTCTCAATTCTGGATCATCCATTTGAGTTAATATCAAAGCACCTCCTGATAATACCTTCTTTACAACATATTGACTCTCATAGTTTGGGGTAAACTTCCCTCTGGAATCTTGAGCATTCGGTAGAACTTTCTTTAGCACCAGATCCCCTTCTTTGAAGCATTGAGGCCTCATTTTCTTGTTAAATGCTCGGGCCATCCTTTGTTGGTAACAATAGCCGTGACATAGTGCAATGAGTCTATTTTCATCAATCAAATTCAACTGATCAAGCCTCTTCTTTACCCAGTTTGATTAATCTAACTGTGCTTCTGACAGAATTCTGAATGATGGTATTTCGACCTCGACTGGCAAGACTGCCTCAGTGCCATATACCAATGAATATGGGGTAACTCCAGTAGATGTTCTAATTGAGGTCCTGTAAGCCATAAGGGCGAATGGCAGCATCTCGTGCCAATCTTTATAAGTGATTGTCATCTTTTCGATGATTCTTTTGATATTCTTATTTGCTGCTTCCATTGCCCCATTCATCTAAGGTCGGTAAGGAGTTGAATTTCTATGGTTTATGTGGAACAGTTAACACAAATTTGTCATCGACTTGTTGTTGAGATTGGTACCGTTGTCAGTGATGATTGACTCAGGAACTCCATATCGGGCTATTATGTCCCTCTTCAAGAATCGAACTATTACTCCTTTTGTGACATTGGCATATGATGAAGCCTCCACCCACTTGGTGAAGTAATTAATGGCTACTAATATAAGTCTGTGGCCATTGGATGCTGTTGGAGTGATTGGACCGATGATGTCAATTCCCCACATGGAGAAAGGCCACAATGTAGACAATGAATGCAGCTCATTGGGGGGAGAATTTATTTGGTTTGCGTAGATGAAAAAGGCATATTTTACTCATAATTCATTAAGCGATTTGCGAGTATTCATTATTGATTTTAGAGAAATCACAAGGAAATGGTACTTAATCATGTTTATTTTTACATTTCAGATGTTGGAGGACTTTGAGTTCAAAGCTTAATCAATTTGGAGAGATTGCATACAAATTGAAGCATGAAAAGATTGAAGGATGGCAAAGGAAAAAAAAGCAAAGCCGCCGGCCTTTATGGCCGGCTTAAATAAAGGCTGCTGGCCTTTGGCCGGCCTTGGGCCGGTCTTGTTTTAATTGCATCTTCTCGCCTCCCCTTGCATATATATAGGTCCTAGGTCGATTTGTGGAGGAACTTTTGTCAAATTTTAGTGTTCTTAGAGTAGTTTTAACCTAGTTTTAAGGGAGAATTGTGGAGATCAAATCTTGGAGAAAACTTTGTGATCTTCGTGGAGATTATCATCATTTGTGAAGGATTTGTGGAGTTCCTTTCAATTAAGGTATTATTTGTATTGTTGAATTGGTGATTTCTGAACTTCATTTCTGATATGCAATTCAAGCATTTGATCCAACCATTGAATATGATTTCTTTTACACGAATCTCCTTGAATCATAATCATGTCTTTATCTCCATGAATTGCTAAGTCTTTTCCTTGGGAAATTGGATGAAACCCTAGAATGTTAAAAGGATAATTGTAGCCATGTTATATGATTAGGAATTATTAGGATTATTCATGATTGCAATTCCTTTGATTTCAATTATAATTGGTCTTTGATTATAATTGTTAGAAATCCTTTTGATACGGGAGTTGATTAGGATTTGTTAGGAATTCTTAATTAGATTGATTATCAATACGGGAGTTGAGATAATTGGTTTAATTAGAGTTTATGGTAGGCGCAATGCAATGTTTCTTATTAATTAATCACTATGGGATTAGGGTTAATTGATTTAGGGCATTAGTTGTTTGTAACATCGGGAGGTGTATGAACATAATTTTGATTCCTTGGTTAATTGGAGACGCGGAAGCCGACTAATTGATTTAAGGTTAACATCCTTAAAAAGGATTTTCTAACTCACTTGAATAACCTTATAACCACTAGTTGATATAACATGGTAGCAGTTTGATTAATGGATCTAGGGTGAATTCTAATTTCCCGCGTTCATAATTGATAGATTCTTCATAAAATTCTCCTTGTTTGCTTTAAGTTAAATTTTTAGCTTAGACATTTCAAAACCCCTTTTTAATGTCCTAGATATTGATAAGAATTGCCATAGATCTAGTACTCTATTGGTTCCTCGAGGAATCGACAACCTTACTTTTCACCACTCTATTACTTGATACGACCAGTGCACTTACTGCAATTTACGCTCCCATTTTATATATATGTTCTGAGCGTATCGAGTTTTTGGCGCCGCTGCCGGGGAACTAATAGATATTAGATTTCGTAATTCTATTGGTAGTCTAGGTGCAATTTTACGTTTTTCTTGGCTTTTGGTCTCTTTGCAAGTGTTACATGCGCAAGAGTAGGAGTGCTGATCTCCTACCTTTTGATATTGAGATTGAGCGTACTCTACGCCAGATTAGAAGAGACAACAAGTATAGAGAACAAGTAGAAGAGATGGCGAATGAGGATAATCGCCAGATTCAGGGTGTTCAGCGAGCACTTAGAGATTTCTCTGTTCCTAGGATTCAGGAACCACCCATTGTTAGACCAACTATACAAGCTAAGAATTTTGAGCTTAAACCGGCACTCATTCAAATGGTGCAATCGAGTCAGTTTGGAGGGTATTCAAATGAGAGCCCTGATGATCATCTTGCTGGGTTTCTTCAATACACCAACACTGTCAAGCAGAATGGTGTCACTGATGATGCCATAAGACTACAACTTTTCCCTTTCTCATTGAGGGATAAAGCTAGAGCTTGGTTTTATTCATTGCCCCAGGGATCTGTCACTACCTGGGAAGACCTTTCAATCAAGTTCTTGAGGAGATTCTTCCCACCAACTAGGACCGCCAAACTAAGAAGTGACATCACTAACTTTACAAAGTTTAGTGGTGAATCACTTTATGAGGCATGGGAGAGATTCAAGGAAGCAACTAGAAAATGCCCACATCATGGTTTACCAGACAATCTCCTCATTGAGATCTTTTACTTGAGTCTGGATGAGACATTGAGGTCTCTTGTAGATGCTGCAGCTGGGGGTGCACTAATGGGAAAAACTTACTTAGAGGTCAGTGCATTGATAGAAGGGATGGCCTCTAGTGCACACAATTGGCAAACTGAGAGAAGTGGTACAAGAGTAGCTTCAGTGAATGACAATGTCAGTATGGCTCAATTGACTGCTCAGATAGCTGCCCTCACCACTCAAGTAAGTAGACTCGCCTATTCAAATTCTTTTAATGCTAATCCATCTTCTAGTTGTGAAATTTGCTCAGGACCTCACTCAGCTAGTGAGTGCATGGCTAGAAAGTTGTCAGCTCCATCTAGTGGAGAGCAGGTAAACTTTGTAGGCAACCTCCAGAGAGGCACTCAAGGACCATATTCGAATACATACAATCCTGGGTGGCGCAATCATCCAAACTTCTCATGGAGGAATGGAATCAAGCACTTAACCCGCCCCCTGGATTTCCCAGACAAACCTTTGCTCAGAATGCCTATTCTCAACAGTAACCCACTCAAATGGAAGAGCTCATGAGGAGCTACATGCAAAAGACTGACACCCTCCTACAAAACCAACAAGCTTCTATCAGAAACTTGGGGGTCAGCTCGGTCAAATTGCACAGCAGCTAAGTACTAGACTCTCGGGGTTTTTACCTAGCAAAACTGAGGAGAACACCCATCATGTCAATGCCATCATGCTGAGGAGTGGTAAGGAGGTGAAGAAAGTTGAAAGACAGGTAAAAATTCAAGAGAAAGATCCAGAGAAAGGTAAGCAGAAGGAGGAGGAACTCACATCCAAAGCACTAGTGTTGCAGCCTTATGTTCCACCTATCCCTTTCCCAGGAAGACTCAAGCAGAGGGAGTTGGAAGCCCAGTTTGCCAGGTTTTGTGACATATTTAAAGGGCTTCAAATCAATATACCTCTCTTAGAGGCCTTGAAGCAAATTCCTTCCTATGCCAAATTCATGAAAGAGCTGCTCTCTAACAAAAGATCCATGGAGAGTGTTGAGAAAGTAATGCTTCTTGGCGAGAGTTCAGCTATCATAGAGAAGAAATCTGCTCAGCTACCTAGAAAGCTGAAAGATCAGGGAAGTTTCAATATCCCTTGCACCATTGGTAATATTGATTTTGAGAATGTTTTGATTGATTCTGGTGCAAGTATTAATTTAATGCCACTTTCAGTTTTTAGGAAGCTTGGAATAGAGCCACAAAAGTGCAAGAGGAGACCAATCACTGTGCAGCTAGCTGATAAGAGCTTAAGGTTTTCCAAAGGTACAGTGGAGGATGTCTTAGTCAAGGTCGATAAATTCATATTTCCAGTGGACTTTGTCATACTGGATGTGGAAGAAGATGAGGACATTCCACTCATTTTGGGTAGACCATTCTTAGCCACAGGTCAAGCTCTAATTGATGTAGGACAAGGTAAGCTCACCCTTAGAGCACTAGATGACCAGGTAACATTTGATATGTATGATCCTGTGTTTTTGTCTAATGAGAAAGCAATGTATTATGACATATCTGCTGAGGGTGAAATTACTAACAATGATGTGGAGGAAGATGTAGGGCAAACCACTCTTGAAGCTGTCTTGAATAAGATAGATGGTTGGGGGAATGAGGATGAGCAAGAAAACAAAGGTTGTGAGCAAGTACCCCAGACTGAAAATATTGTTGCTTTTGAGAAGACAGACCACTATGAGAAGCCACCAATGCCGACACTAATGCCCATGCAGACACTTGAACCATATGTCTTTTCTAATCAATTGTTTGATTATGAGTGTCTGAATTCAGGAAATCCATGGCCTCACATTAATCCAGCGCCTATGACAAGAGAATTGCATCAGTAGATTCAAGGCCAGTTGGATGAACATAGGGAAATCCTAGGGTGGTCAAGGATAGACATCCAGCAGGTAAGTTTGTTGATATCCACCTACAAAACATTGGTGGAAGTTGAAAAGAAGGGCACCATACCATGGAAGGAAGCTTGGAATACGAATATGAAGACGATGGTGTTGGAGGAGTTGTTTAAACTCCTTGATTTAAGCTGAGATGACAAACCCTGATAGTCAGGCTGATGACTATAAAACAAGCGCTCTATGGGAGGCAGCCCATATTTATGTTTACTTTATTGTGTTTCGTTGGTTTTCTTTTAATTGTTTTTAGGAAAATGCAAGGTGAATGTTCAGAAGGACCAATCTCTCCAAGTTCAGCTTTGATGGGATTTAAATATGGCTTCTACATGTTATACCAGGGGAGTACCGGTTCCTTTTTTCTTATTTCCTTCCTATTTTGTTATTTGCATTGATGTGAGACAGTGTGGACACTGTCTATTCTTAAGTGTGGGGAAGGGAATGTAGGTATTAAAGTTGAGATGAGTATTGCCTGTTCTGTGCTTTGATGATCATACTCTTCCATTATCTTGAACTGTATTTGTCCCTGAGTTATTTGACAATTTTTAGGCCAATTTTTTTTTCAAAAATTTTGAGGGAAAAAAAAAAAACAATAGCCTTTTGCATCTGTTTATGATTTATTAAAAATAATAACTCATTATTATGCCCTACTCACCACTGTTGTGATTCTTGTACTTAGTTAAAATTAATGAATAAAATCTTTAGAAATCAAATTTACCATGTTTTTAGCCTTATAATTTGAAGTTTAAGAGTCTATTGAGTCCTCTTGTGAAAGATAAACAGGTCTACTTCGGGTCTCTTCTCTAGCTAGTATATCTTCTTGGAAGTTTCTTTGAAAGCTTTTCAACATCTAATGAAAGAGGTAAGGGAAACTCCTCACTTAGTGATCCCTTATAAAAAAGTCTTAATTCTGTATAGCATTCAAATGAAATAAGTTGCATTACTCCAATGACTCAGGTAATTGAGTTAAGAGTATCCAAACTTGAATGCTAGAGTGAGGGAGAGTTCAATGGGGTCCCTTTAAAACCTGGTCACTTGGGTGATGAGCCCGGGATGTGCCGAATCAGTGATCTCACTATAGCGATAAGGGCGGAGAAGCAAAAGTTCAATACATGAACTTATTTTATAAAAAAGAAAAAGAAAAAAAAAAGAAAAAAGTAGAGTTTTAGTGAATGCTCATCAATAAGTCACAGGACTTATAAAAAAAAGGGAGAAAATCTAGGAAAGGAATTGATACCATATGCTTTCATTTTATGTTGACCTGTTTAAAGAAATGATGTGAAGGATCATATGCTTGCTAATTGCCAGTGAAGTTTAAATGGGTGTTTTTCCTTTAGGACTGAATATCTACTTTTGGAATAAGAATTCTTAGGTTAAACGCTTGGATTAAATTTTGTTTTCTCTAGATTAGTTGGTTAATTTTGAGTATAGTACTCTAATCACATATTCCCAGTTTGGTTTGAGTGGTGGGCATCACAAAGTAGTGAGTCAGAAGTAAAGATGACAGATGTTCAAATTCGTATGATAATAAATTTTTTTTGTACTTTATAGGATGGATTTCTTTCTGGTTTTATTTTGCTTGAGGACAAGCAAAAGTTTAAGTGTGGGGGAGTTGATAAAGGCATATTTTACTCATAATTCATTAAGCGATTTGCGAGTATTCATTATTGATTTTAGAGAAATCACAAGGAAATGGTACTTAATCATGTTTATTTTTACATTTCAAATGTTGGAGGACTTTGAGTTCAAAGCTTAATCAATTTGGAGAGATTGCATACAAATTGAAGCATGAAAAGATTGAAGGATGGCAAAGGAAAAAAAAGCAAAGCCGCTGGCCTTTATGGCCGGCCTTCCATGAAACGCTGCCGGCCTTTATGGCCGGCTTAAATGAAGGCCGCTAGCCTTTACGGCCGGCTTAAATAAAGGCTGCTGGCCTTTGGCCGGCCTTGAGCCGGCTTGGGCCGGGTCTTGTTTTAATTGCATCTTCTCGCCTCCCCTTGCATATATATAGGTCCTAGGTCGATTTGTGGAGGAACTTTTGTCAAATTTTAGTGTTCTTAGAGTAGTTTTAACCTAGTTTTAAGGGAGAATTGTGGAGATCAAATCTTGGAGAAAACTTTGTGATCTTCGTGGAGATTATCATCATTTGTGAAGGATTTGTGGAGTTCCTTTCAATTAAGGTATTATTTGTATTGTTGAATTGGTGATTTCTGAACTTCATTTCTGATATGCAATTCAAGCATTTGATCCAACCATTGAATATGATTTCTTTTACACGAATCTCCTTGAATCATAATCATGTCTTTATCTCCATGAATTGCTAAGTCTTTTCCTTGGGAAATTGGATGAAACCCTAGAATGTTAAAAGGATAATTGTAGCCATGTTATATGATTAGGAATTATTAGGATTATTCATGATTGCAATTCCTTTGATTTCAATTATAATTGGTCTTTGATTATAATTGTTAGAAATCCTTTTGATACGGGAGTTGATTAGGATTTGTTAGGAATTCTTAATTAGATTGATTATCAATACGGGAGTTGAGATAATTGGTTTAATTAGAGTTTATGGTAGGCGCAATGCAATGTTTCTTATTAATTAATCACTAAGGGATTAGGGTTAATTGATTTAGGGCATTAGTTGTTTGTAACATCGGGAGGTGTATGAACATAATTTTGATTCCTTGGTTAATTGGAGACGCGGAAGCCGACTAATTGATTTAAGGTTAACATCCTTAAAAAGGATTTTCTAAACTCACTTGAATAACCTTATAACCACTAGTTGATATAACATGGTAGCAGTTTGATTAATGGATCTAGGGTGAATTCTAATTTCCCGCGTTCATAATTGATAGATTCTTCATAAAATTCTCCTTGTTTGCTTTAAGTTAAATTTTTAGCTTAGACATTTCAAAACCCCTTTTTAATGTCCTAGATATTGATAAGAATTGCCATAGATCTAGTACTCTATTGGTTCCTCGAGGAATCGACAACCTTACTTTTCACCACTCTATTACTTGATACGACCAGTGCACTTGCTGCAATTTACGCTCCCATTTTATATATATGTTCTGAGCCGTATCAGTAGACTTGACACAAGTGACAGTGCTTGACATATTTGATGCAATCTGATTCCATGGTTAACCAATAGTAGCCCGATCTCATGATTTTTCGGGCCAACATGTAGCTGTTCATGTGAAGTCCACATGTTCCTTCATGCACTTCTCTCATCAATTCACATGCCTCATTTCTATCCACACATCTTAGCAAGGTGGTATCAGGTGATCTTTTGTAAAGCATGGGCCCATTTAATAAGAAATGACTTGCTAACCTTCTGAGTGTTCTTTGGTCATTTTTGCTAGCCATTTCAGGGTATTTGCTTTCTTGGAGAAAAGTTTTGATGTTGTGATACTAGGACTTATCATCTTATGCTTTTTTTTTTATCAAACAGTAGGCGAGCTAATTTTCGATCTCTATTTTCAATGGTTAGACTTCGACTCCCCTTGTGATTTGAATTATAGATGCTAGCGTGGCGAGTGCATCTGCAAACTGATTCTGAGTTCTCGGGATGTATGTGAAAGTGATTGCCTCGAATTCTTCGATTAGCTCTGTCAAATGCTAATGGTATGGTACCAATTTAGGGTCTTTAGTTTTGTACTCCCCTTTTGTCTGTAATATGATAAGTGACGAATCTTCGTACGATTCTAATTCGCAGATTTCCATGTGGCAAGCTATTTTGAGGCCGAGGATGCATGCCTCATATTCCGCAATATTGTTAGTATATGGAAATATAAGCCTTGCTGCCGAAGGGAATTGCGTTCCTTTTAGGGATATCAACACTGCCCCGATCCCACAACCAAATACATTGGCAGCTCCGTCAAGGAACATTTTCCACTTAGGGTTCCAGTCTATCCCACAGTCTTCTACTGGTACACTTTCCACTGTTAGTATATTTTCATCAGGGAACTAGGCTTGTGGTTCTTGGGAATCTCCCTCAATTGGGTGTTCCGCCAACTGGTCAGCTAAAGATTGCCCTTTTATCGAATTTTTATTTATGTATGTGATATCAAATTCTGATAAAAGCATTTGCCATTTGGAGATTCTCCCTAACAAAACGAGTTTCCCTGCCAAGTACTTCAGAGGATTGTGTCTTGTTAGCAACTCAACTTGATAGTAAAGGGTATATTGCCTCAATCTATGCATGACCCAAATCAAAGCACAACAAGTCCTCTCTACTTCTGAATACCTTTGTTCCTTGTTTGTGAATTTCTTGCTTAGATAATATATGGAACGCTCTCTTCCCTCTTCATCCTTCTGCCCCAACACGCACCCCATGGATTCAGGGAGTATCGTGAGGTATAAGAATAAGGGTTTTCCTTGCTTTGGAACTATCAAGATTGGGGGATTTATGAGATAGTCTTTGATTGTCTTGAATGCTTCTTCACATTCATCGTCCCATTCTACTACAGCATTCTTTTTTAACAAATGAAATAGTGGACGACATTTATTTGTGAGCTGTAAGATAAAACGAGCTATGTAATTCAATCTTCCCGGCAAACCTCTTACCACTTTGACAGTGCGTGGAGAAGGTAGCTCCAGTATGGACTTTACTTTATCAGGATCGATTTTAATGCCCTCCTAGCTTATGACAAACCCTAACAAGTTGCCTGTCGTGACCCCGAAAGTGCACTTCTCTGGATTTAGCTTGAGCTGAAATTTTCTCAACCGTTTGAACAACTTCCTCAAAATAACTGCATGGCTTTCTTCTTCTTTAGACTTGGCTATCATATCGTTGACGTATACTTCGACTTCTCGATGCATCATGTCATGAAGTATTGCGACCATGGCTCTTTGATACGTTGCCCCGGCGTTTTTCAAACCAAAGGGCATGACTTTGTAACAGAAAGTTCCCCATGTTGTGATGAAAGTCATCTTAGTTTTATCTTCTTTAGCTATTTTTATTTTATTATATCCTGAGAAACCGTCCATAAATGAGAAAAGATGGTTTCCTGTAGCGTTGTCTACCAGGACATCGATGTGAGGTAGTGGGAAGTTATCTTTTGGCGTGGCTTGGTTTAAGTCCCGAAAGTCTACGCATACACGTACTTTTCCATTCTTTTTTAGAACGGGGACTATATTCGCTACCCATTCTAGATAGTCAGATACTTCAATGAACCTCACTTCTAGTAGTTTCTTGACTTCCTCTTTAATTTTTAGTAAGATGTCAGGCCTAAATCTTCTCAATTTCTGTTTTTTAGGTTTGACATTTTCTCTTGTGGGAAGCCTATGAACTACTATAGATTGGTCTAATCCTGGCATGTCGCCATATGACTAGGCGAACACATCTGCATACTCAGTTAATAGCTCGATTATCTCGCGTTTTTGCTCGGCACTTAAACTGGTCCTGATATTGAGGTTTTTAGGTTTCTTAGCGCTTCTTAGATTTACTATCTCCACCAGCTCGTCAATTGAAATTCCACTTTGTTCATGTTTTTGCCAATTTTCTTGTATTATTTCATGGTCAAGGACATTGCCTCCAATAGCTGACCCAATAGTGTTGGAAACGATATCAGTTTTTTCATTTCTTACTTGCACGAAATGTCCCTGACGTTCGACAGTAAGGAATCTGGGTGAAGTGAAAAAAAAGTATGTATATAAGCAAAAAAAAAAAATGAATTGCAATTTATTGAATCTGAAAAAAAAAACCACAATAAAATTTTGTTTAATAATTGTTCCCTATCCTTGAGCTGACCTAGTGCTATCAATAGGATAACAGAACCAATTATTGAGAGCTGGATGTTGCTTGGACATGCGAGGGGTCAGGTTCCCATTGCTGACGTCAGCTTCGCTTATCCTTGGCTCTTAAGTGGTAGTTGCTTTTTTGAATGATTGTTAGAGGGGTGGAAAACGCATCTGAGTGTCGCTTGGCTTCTCTTTCCTCCCGCCTCTGACACCTCTGGCTCGTGCCTCTTCCTGGGCTGTAGGAACGTACCCTAGTTCAAACGTCCCTTATTGTCCCTCCTTAAACTGATGGCCTTCCTTGTTGGTAACCACATTCACCTCGTTGAATATTTGGAGACCAAAGTCTTTGGAACCATCCTCCTCAATGTAAGGTATGACAGTTTCTTTATAGATAGTGTAGTCTTGCTCTCCCAGCACAGCGATGATCTGTCCATTTGCAATGAACTTGACTTTCTGATGGAGGCTTGAAGGTATGGCTCCAACGGTATGTATCCACGGCCTCCCCAAAAGCAAATTAAAAGACCTCGGGATGTCGAGGACTTGGAAGGAGATGTGGAACATCTGCGGACCAATCTCTACCGGCAAGCTTATTTCCCTCACTATGTCTCTCTTCGACCCGTCGAAAGCCCTAACCACCGTTGAGCTTGGTTTGATGTTGCTTGGATCGACCCCCAGTAGGTCGAGGGTAGCTAATGGGCATACGTTGAGAGAAGATCCATTGTTAATGAGTACTCAGGAGACGATTGTGTCATTGCATTTTACCACTATAAACAGTAGTTTTGTATGTTAGTCTCCGTCTTCTCCTAGCTCTTCGAGGGAGAAGGATATTTGGTCTATGGTGAAGATGGAATCTGCCACATGGCTCAATTTATCTATAGCGATGCCCTCTAGTACCTTGATCTGTTTGAGCACTTTGAAGAGTGCTTCCCTGTGAGGCTTGGAGGTTATAAGGAGGCCCATAAGTGATATATGGATTAGAACCTTATTTAGTTGTTCCATGATCTTATACTCACTCGCCTTGACCATCTTTGTAAATGCAGAGAGCCCCTCTTCTTCTTTTTTTTCCTACCTCCATGTTAGGCTCCTCAGCTGAGATTTTGTATTTCGGGTCATAAATTCTCCCAGAACGGGTGATTCCTCTTACGATAGGGGGTCTTTCTTGATCAAGGGCCCGATAGTCAAATGGTGCCACCTTATACCTCTCTGCGGGTATTGAGACATTGAACACATACCTCTTCTTTGGAATTTGCACCTCAGTCGATTGTCCTTCATAGCACTTTATAATTATCGGCTTTTGGTCTGATTTTATCATGTTCACAGACTTCTCCCCTTCTTTTGGTGGGTTGTCTTCTTTCTCAAACTCAAGCCCCCATCCACTAGGCGGCCCATACTCAATTGGTGTAAAAGAGTAATTTACCAGATACTCGAATCTCCTATGCGATTCGCCTAAGGTATCAATCGTTGGGTCTCCAGCTAACCATCTCTTCTTGATATGTGACTTAAGGGTTTCCTCTAGAGTTTGGTGTGGGTGACTTTTTCGTTGCACTGTTGCCTTTTGCTGTTTTGGGGATTCTTTAGGATTCGGCTCTTCGGATGTGATCATATTGACAGTAGGCTTATGGTTGGGCAACGGATTAGTGTTGACATTGGGTGCTGGTGTGTTAACAAAGTCCAGCTGCACAATCCTAGCGTCAATCAGATCTTGGATTTTGTTTCGAAGCCTCCAGCATTTGTCTGTAGAATGCCCCTCCTGGCCCATATGATAATCACATCTGAGGCTTGAGTCGAAATTTCTAGGCTCGTACCGATCATTTGGGATCTCAAAGCTAATCAAATTATCCACTCGTAGCCAAGTGAAGACCTGGCTAAGCGGGATCGAGATTGGAATGAACTGTCTCGAGACTCTGGTGGTCTGGGTATGGTTTATTGGGGATTCCTGGATTGGGGCACTTGTAGTCTGGTGATAAGAATAAATTAATACTTATATTTTGTATGGATTTGAGTTGTTTTTGAAGTAAGTTGATTATGTTTTAAAAGACTTTGGTACTTAAAGAAGAGTTATTTGAGTTTCAGGAAACTAAAGGACCTATCAAGGAAGAATGATCAACATGTGCAAGAGTCGGAGCGGATTACATGAAGAAAAGTGTCCAAAAGTGCAGCAGGAGAGATACATGGGCATGTATCACAGGGGCACGGCCGTGTATTGTATTTAATACATTCATAGAAAGATACACGGCCATGCTACACGGTCGTGTATGTCAACCGTGTGTTGAGTTGGAATTATCCACAGAAAGATACACAGCCATTCTACACGGCCGTGTATTTAAACCGTGTGTTGAGTTAGAATTGTCCACAGAAAGATACACGGCCATGATACACAGCCGTGTAGTTGATGCAACTTCGCGTTTTACAAGCTTCTTCCAAGATTTTGGTATCCTTGGACAGGAAGAAGGGGGAACGTCAAGGGGCGGAGTGCAGAAGAGGAAAAGACACCTGAAGCAGAAGTGGGACACGAATTAAAGGGAGGAAAAGAAGAAAAAAAAGAAAAAGAAAAACGGAGAGAGAACGGAGAGAAGGGGACAGAGTGCGGGACAGAGGAAAAAGGAGAGGGAACCAAGAAGAGAGGAAGAAGGGGAAAAAGCTTAAGGAAGGAAAAGCAACTTCAACGGATTCATCCTATCTTGTGAAGTGTTTATGCACACGGGTTGTTCATTTTTTTTTATTGAATTGTATCTTGAAATCATGAGTGGCTAGTTTATTTCATACCCGAACCTTACGAATTCTAGTTGTCATGTAATGCTGGATTGCTTGCATATTTAACGAATAGTGGAATTCTTTGAATTTATTCATGTTGTTTATATATTGTTGCTAATTTGATGTATGGCCAGCATTGAAATTGTATTGATTTCTTAGAAGTTGATTGGAAAATCTCTTGTTTGAATAGATCATGCATGAATAAAGGAATTCGTATGTAATCTAGGGATAGAGAACGTGAATTTTCCGTATTAGATTAATTTAGATAAATTGATCTAATTGAGGGTTCAAGAGTGTTAATGCAATTCTAATCGGTTTTTGATAGAAGAGGGATCTTATCAAAGCGATTGGGATTAAGAGCTAATGAATCTGGAAAGAACATTAGTTTAGTGTTAGATACTTCGCGGTTTAGAGATAACTATTGCTCGTTAACTAGTTTATTGAAAGGGTGAAGTTACATGACAATTAGAGGAGTAGTAAGGGTAGGGTATGTTTTTAGTTATCGGATTTAGTAATCAAGTTTTTTGTGTTATTTTAATTTGCTATAGGAATTGTTAAGTATTTTAAATTTAAAACTAAACATCTCAATTTTGTGTGGTTAGATAGTAGGTTTAGAGTTATTACCGGTACTTACTGATCCCTGAGGATACGATACCCGAACATAGTGCTATACTATTACAATCGATAGGTGCACTTGCCTATTGGATCGTAACAGAGAGTCATAAAAAGGGATTTTTAAAACTTGAGTGATTACGATCATTAACAAGTTTTTGGCGTCGTTGCCGGGGATCGGCGATATTAAGAAAGCTCAACGCTTACTAATTTAACCATTTATTCTTGGTAGTATATGACAAGGAGTTCATCATCAAAACTTCTTGATTTTGACCCAGAAATAGATCGGATATTCAGAAGGAAACCTAGGAGCATTGAAGAGCAACAAGTGAGTGAGGGAGAATTATCATCGAGTGAAGGCGAAAGTTCAGTTGCTAAGGAAGAGCAACCTGTGAACAGCAGAAGAGTCAACATTGAAACAATGGCAGACCAACGTTGGACTATGGTTGATTATTCCAGGCCAACTTTAGATAGCACTGGTTCATGTATCGTAAGACCTGCAATAGAGGCTAATAACTTTGAAGTTAAAGCCTCTACAATGAATTTGATACATAATCAGTGTCAATTTGACGGCTTAGCTGATGAAGATCCTCACGCTCACATTCAAATGTTTCTGAACATCTACGCCACAGTGAAACAGAACGGGGTGACTGAAGAGGCGTTGAAGTTGCGGTTGTTTCCCTTCACCTTGAGGGGAAAAGCAAGGCAGTGGATAAGTTCACTAAACTGGGAATCCATTACTACATGGGCTCAACTGGCAGAGTCTTTTCTAGACTTTTACTTTCCACCATCCAAGACTGCCAAATTGAGGAACGATATCACATCATTCATTCAATTAGATAATGAGCCCCTTCATGAAGCTTAGATAAGGTTCAAGGAATTGCTTAGGCGGTGCCCACACCACCAAATGCCTAACTGGTTGCAAGTTTCAACTTTTTACAACGGGCTCGATTATCCGACACGACAAACCATCGATGCCATTGCTGGTGGTACACTTAATGTGAAGACTCCTGAAGAGTCTCTGGAGCTATTTGAAAATATGGCCAAAAACAATCATCAGTGGAGTAACGGCAGGTTGAAGCAAAGGGTAGCAGGGGTTTATGAGGTTGATATGATGACCACTATTACTACAAAAGTGGATGCCCTTGCTATGAAGGTTGAAGGGATGGCGTTGTCTCAGCCATCCCAATATCAGTCAGTCGATTCAACTGCCAATTCCATAGTCCAAGAGACCAATGAGCAAGTTGACTATGTTGGAAATTCCACACGACCCCAGAACAATCCCTATAGCAACACATATAATCCAGGCTGGCGCAATCACCCAAATTTTTCATGGAGTAATCCACAATTGCCTAGGGGTAATATGCCCGCGCCTAGATTCCAAAGACCTCCTCCACCACCTGTTATAGAAAAGAAGTCCAATCTAGAGGATATGATTGCTAAGTTCATTCAGGTCTCAGAGCAGCGTCAGCAATCAACAGATGCTACTCTAAGAAATCATGAGGCTTCTATACACAATTTGGAAAATCAGGTGGGTCAGATTGCTAAGATGCTCTCAGAAAGACCTCAAGGGTCTTTGCTTGGAAACATTGAACCTAATCCTAGGGAGCACGTAAAGGCAGTGACCCTAAGAAGTGGAAAAGAACTGCAATCTGACATCATTGGGGCACTAGTGGTTTCATAAAGAAAGGGAGTTGAAGAGCTACATGATGGGGGTAGTGAGAAGGAAGATGCTACTAAGGAGGTAAAGGAAAAGGAGTCAGCAAAAGGGAAGACTAAGGCATCAACAGTTCAACCATATAAAACTCCAATTCCATATCCGGGACGGCTGAAAAAGGATCAAGACAAAGAGCACTTCGGTAAATTTTTGGATTTGTTTAAGCAATTACATATTAACATACCGTTTGTAGAAGCTCTTTCACAAATGCCTAGATATGCTAAGTTCCTGAAGGATCTATTGTCAAACAAGAGGCGACTGGAAGAAATTTCTATCGTAGTTATAGGAGCGGAGTGTTCGGCTATTTTACAAAACAAGTTACCACAAAAACTCAAGGATCCGGGTAGTTTCACTATTCCATGCTTAATTGGTGAATTGCCTGTGGAGAGAGCTTTAGCAGACCTTGGGGCAAGCATAAACTTGATGCCCTATTCCTTGTTTAAGCAATTAAACTTGGGAGAGCCGAAGCCCACCAGGATGAGTCTACAGCTTGCAGATCGCTCGGTCAAATTCCCTAGGGGGATCATTGAGGATGTCCTGGTAAAGGTAGAAAATTTCATTTTTCCTGTTGATTTTGTCATTCTGGATATGAATGCGGATGTAGAAGTCCCGCTGATTTTAGGAAGACCTTTCCTGGCTACTGCAAGAGCTGTAATTGATGTAGCGGATGGAAAACTGGTTTTGAGAGTGGGAGCAGATGAGTTGGTGGTGAAAATTCCAGCAGCACTGAAACAATCATTGAATGCTGATGATACTTGCTATGCTGTTGATTGCATTAACAGATTAGTAATATGCGTGATGCAAGAACTGTTATGTGGAGATCCGTTGTAATTCAATTTAACTGTGAATGATGATGAAGTGAGTGAGAATATAGAAATACAAACTGTGAAAGCTCAGCTGCAAGCCTGTGAGGAAGTAGTTTGTTGCAGAGGATTTGAAAAAATAGGGACCAATGAAGAAGGGAGGTTAAAACCGTCTGTTGAAGAGCCTCCTGAACTTGAGTTGAAGCAACTTCCTGAGTACCTAGAGTATGCTTTTCTGGAAGCTAACTCTAAACTTCCCGTCATCATTTCTGCTAGTTTGACGAGGGAGCAAAGGGACGATTTACTAGGGGTCTTGAGGGAGCATAAGCGAGCTCTTGCTTGGAAGATATCGGATATTCAACGTATTAGTCCCTCATTTTGTACCCATAAAATCTTGCTGGAAGATGATTTTAAACCGGTGGTACAACCTCAGAGGAGGTTGAACCCCAACATGAAGGAGGTTGTAAAGAAGGAAGTGATTAAGCTTTTAGATGTGGGGTTGATCTATCCCATTTCCGATAGTCCCTAGGTCAGTCCTGTGCAAGTTGTACCAAAGAAAGGGGGAATGACTGTAATCCCCAATGATAAAAACGAACTCATACCTATGAGGACGGTGACTGGTTGGCGAGTGTGCATAGATTATAGAAGACTGAATGATGCAACTCGCAAAGATCATTTCCCTCTCCCTTTTGTGGATCAGATGCTAGAGCGATTGGCAGGACACCTATATTACTGTTTTTTAGATGGAATGTCGAGATATTTCCAAATCCCAATCGCTCCAGAGGATCAGGAAAAGACCACTTTCACATGTCCATATGGTACTTTCGCTTATAGGCGCATGCCCTTCGGATTATGCAATGCACCGGCTACGTTTCAGCGGTGTATGATGGCCATTTTTTAGGACTTAGTGGAAGGGATCATGGAGGTCTTTATGGACGATTTCTCTGTCTTTGTTGATTCTTTTAATGCTTGTCTAAACAATTTGGAAAGGGTTTTGATTCGATGTGAGGAGACGAATCTTGTGTTGAACTGGGAGAAATGCCATTTCATGGTAAAGGAGGGCATAGTTCTGGGGCACAAAATTTCCCATAAAGGAATCAAAGTGGATAATGCAAAAGTGGACACAATTGCAAAACTTCCACCACCTTCTTCAGTAAGAGCCATCCGAAGCTTTCTCGGGTATGCCGGATTTTACAGGAGGTTCATTAAGGATTTCTCTAAAATAGCCCGACCATTGACACAGCTATTAGAGAAGGACATGCCCTATGATTTTACTAGTGAATGTCTTGAGGCGTTCAACACGCTTAAGGAAAGGTTGACCCAAGCACCTATTATGGTGGCTCCTGATTGGGGTCTTCCTTTTGAATTGATGTGTGACGCAAGTGATTTTGCTGTGGGAGCAGTCTTAGGACAAAGGAGGGACAAGCACTTCCAACCGATCTATTCTGCCAGTAAGACCCTCACAGGTGCTCAGGAGAACTACACCACGACCGAGAAGGAACTTTTAGCTATGATTTTTGCGTTTGATAAGTTTCGGTCATATTTGATTTTGTCCAAGGTAATTGTTTACACTGACCATTCAGCTCTCAAGTACCTTTTGTCCAAGACAGATGCGAAACTGCGCCTCATCTGGTGGATATTGCTTCTACAAGAGTTTGATCTGGAGATTAGGGACAAGAGGGGAGCTGAAAACTTAGCCGCTGATCATCTCTCTCGTTTGGAGAACCCATATTTGGAGGAATTGAAAGAAGAAGAGATTGATGATGCTTTTCTGGAGGAAGGATTGTATCAGATTAACAAGGTAAGTATTAATTCTGAACCTTGGTTTGCTGATTTTGCAAATTACCTTGTTTGTAGAATACTCCCGAGTGACAAAACTTATCAGCAAAAGAAGCGGTTCTTTGCTGAGTTGAAGCACTATTACTGGGAGGAACCTTTCTTGTTTCGTTTGTGTGCTGATCAGGTAATTAGGAGATGTGTATCTGAGCAAGAGGGGCAAGAAATTCTGAGACACTGTCACACCGGACCAATAGGGGGTCACTACAGTGTGAATCGAACAGCCCACAAAGTGTTGGAATCGGGATTTTATTGGCCAACCTTATTCAAGGATTCTTTCAACTTTGTAAAAACATGTGACAGGTGCCAACGAGTTGGAAATATGTCAAAGCGCGATGAGATGCCCCAAAATTTCATCCTAGAGTGTAAGGTGTTCGACATATGGGGGATTGATTTTATGGGACCATTTCCCAATTCCTTCGGGAATAAGTACATATTGGTGGCGGTAGATTATGTGTCTAAATGGGTAGAAGCCCAATCTTTGCCCACCAATGATGCAAGAGTAGTGGTAAAATTTTTGAAGAAACTTTTCTCTAGGTTTGGAACACCATGGGCTTTAATTAGTGATAGGGGAACACATTTCTGTAATGTGCAATTGGAGAAGGTGCTGAAACGATATGGGGTCACCTATAGATTAGCAACCCCTTATCACCCACAGACAAGTGGTCAAGTGGAAGTTTCTAACCGTGAGCTAAAAAGGATTCTAGAGAAAACAGTGGAGCATCACCGAAGGGATTGGTCGGAAAAATTGGACGATGCGTTGTGGGCCTATAGGACAGCTTTCAAAACTCCTTTAGGTACCACCCCATACCGACTAGTGTTTGGGAAAGCTTGCCATTTGCCAGTGGAGTTAGAACATAGAGCTTTCTAGGCTTTGCGTACTCTTAACATGGATTTAGAGGCTGCTGGTAAGAAGAGGAAGTTTCAGCTGAATGAACTCGATGAATGGCGTGCAATGGCCTATGATAACATGCGAGTTTATAAGGAGAGGATGAAGAGGTATCATGACATTCGGATTCATCATCCGAAACAATTCCGTGAGGGAGATCATGTTCTCTTATTCAATTCTCAATTGAAGCTTTTCCCAGGTAAGTTGAGATCAAAGTGGTCCGGGCCATTTAAGGTGATAAAAGTCTTTCCACATGGAGCGGTAGAATTGGAGCACCCGAGTGGACACACTTTCAAAGTAAATGGGCAACGTTTGAAGTTATATTTTGGGACTCATGGGGAAAAAGAGGGCCAAGAGGAGTTTAGACTCCATCCTCTTGTAATTTAATCAGATGCAATCTCATTTCGTCGAGCAAACGACGTTAACCAAAAGCGCTTGATGGGAGGCAACCCATGTAGTTTTTAGATAAATTTTTGTTTTTCTTTATTGATTGAACGTCTGGAAAGGGCTAGAACACTCAATGGAGGTGAGTATTATGTTTTAATGGAGATACACGGCCATATATTCTTATTTTACATAGGGCGTGTAATTGCAGATTTCATGCACAGAAGGTTACACGGCCTGAATACACGGCCGTGTACCATAGGGCGTGTAATTGCAGATTTCATACAGAGAAGGTTACACGGCCTACATACACGGCCGTGTACAATAGGGCGTGTATACTGGAAATTTTTACACGCCCATGTATGTGACCGTGTATGGAGTTAAAAAAATTACAGAGAGATACATGCTTGGGAGGCACGGCTTAAGGCATGGGCGTGTAACGTAGCCGAGTATGCGGCCGTGTAGTTCATAAAACACACGGTCGTTTGGGGTTAAATTGATTTGAGCAAGCATATCTTTTCATCTCTCTTCATAATTTTTTTTTCTCTCTCACTCCTTATTGATCATAATCATTTCTCTTCACTTCCACTAATTCTTCTAGTGATTTTTGCACTCATTCCTCCGAATTTACAAAGGTATGGATCTCTACTTTCTCTTCTCAACTTTCTTTTATTTTTCCTTGCAATGTTGAACTAAAGAACACTCTCTATGTGTTCTAACCAAGGGGCTTTCATGTGATTTATTCATTGTTAATGATTTATCTTCCTTACTTCGAATCTGTCATACTTTTGTGTGGAATTCATGATGAATTTTTTTTTTTTTTTTTGGTTTTGGACACAAACCTAGGGTTTCTACCTTTTGAATAAAGTGTGTCGATTTTTAAGTGTCATTCACATGAAAAATTGTATAAGGAAGGGATTTCTGTGAGAAGATTGTTACATGATTGATTTTACACGGCCGTAGTTGCAAGGTGTGTATTTTTGAATTGAGGTGAGAATGTGTGATCCGAATACACGGCCGTGTATTTTGGGTGTGTATGCTGGGCGTGTATTTCCAATTAAGTCTAATTTGTGATTTTTTTTTTCTTCCCTTGTATTGTAACTCTAACTTTCATATTATCTGTAATACAAGGGAGAGTGTTTTATGTACAAATTGTTAGCTATGATCTTACTTATCACCTCAAGAAGGTATAATCTGGTTTTGTTTTTCTTTATATATCCCCAGATGCCTCGGACAAAGACTGTTGCTCATAAGAGGCGCCATGATGACGAGGCCAATAGTAGTAGGGGGGCAAACTGCTATCCTGTTAACATAAGGGTCGAACATCGATCGATCTATCATAACCACAAGAGCACAAAAATCATTAGGCCAAATGTAGCTCTTGATTGGGATGTTATGGAGCGGTTTAGCATTCGCCAAGAGGTTGAGGGTCTTCTGCATGACCTTGCTTGGGTGAGATTGTTTTCAATCAAGGAAAAAATCTATTCGGATCTGACACTCACCTTCACTGCTACCTTCACCATTAAGGAACCCATGAGTGCTGGGATAGATAATGAGGTTGAGTTCCTTGCAATGGGTCAATATAGGAGATATTCAATGATAGACTTTATTAAAGCTATGGATATTTATGAATCGACATATCTCCGCTCTTCCGCCTTCCGTCAACTACCCTTGAGATTTCCCCACAGATTTCGTGTAGGAAATTATTGGCCCCAATTGGGAACGGGCATTTACACTTCTTCTTCAACAAAAGGTTCCACCTTTAGTTGGCTAGCTTTTCGGGTGCTTCATTACATCTTTGCTCATTCCACTACAGGCCGTATTGAATCAGAAGGAGTGGTTAATGCCCGGGATGTGCTTCAGCTATGGAGTATGAACACGGGGACTCTTATCAATGTCGGGTGTTTGCTGCATTTTGTTTACTCCGACAAGTAGAAGCAGGGAATAGGGGAATCTTTGTGGGTGCCTGGATTATCCTGATTTTGAAAAATTTAAAGCTATTCCCTGTACGTGAACCCAGCAATTGTATTGGAATGACTATTCGGCTAACAACTGCACCCATTATTGGGTGGGGTTATCAACCTCAACAAAATGAGGAAGACTTAGATGATGATATGGATGAAATTGACAGGTATGACCCTAACCAAGAGTCTGAGGCCGGGGAAGGTGAAGAAGAAAGAGCTGCCCTAAGGGAAAGGACTCAAGAAGATGAAGTCCAGAAAAATATAGGGGAGTTAAAAACCCAAATTCAAGGATTGAAGGAGCAACAAGACAAAATTTAAAAAAAACAAAGCAGATTGAAAAGTTTTATTAAAAATTGTTTTACTAAGTTGGGGGAAAGTTGGACATAGACTTTACATCTTGCAATTGTTCGAGCGATGAAGACGTCCAGGTCGATGCACATCAAGTTCGAGGTTCTTTCTCTCGACATGAAGAAGGCGGTCATCAAGATGACTCGGACAGTGAGGATGAAGATTGAAGAACAATTGTTGGATATTAACTTTTTGAATTCCTTCTATAGGATTTTATGTTTTCTTTTTGTTAAGACTTTGCATTAAAACAGGGTTGGATGCTATTATTGTTCTTTCCTTATGCCTTTATTTTATTTTATTATTTTCTTTTTGTTTGTTTGTTTCTTTTCTTTTCTTTGGTTTTTCATTTCAGAGATTCTGTTCAATTGATGAAGTACAGAACCTTAGTGGAATGACAAGATTAGGGAGAATAAATATTTGGAGTTCTTTCAAGAACTCATGGTCCTGTGCACGTGAACGATATTGATTTGAGTTCTTCTACAAAGGGGGATGCCGAATGTGCAATTCTAATACCGATCCAGGGGAGTCTTGTTTCTTTTTCTCTTTTATTTCTATCTTTTTGTGTAGTTCAATATAAAAATCGGGACAATGGGATGGGATAGAGGACAATGAATTCATGAAGTATAAGTTTTATGAACTTAATGCTATAAAATTTCCATACTTGAGATAGATTTGATAAGTTATACTTGATGAGTTATGCAGGAAGGCTGAGATCCCAACTTTTATTCTCTTATCTTGTGTCATGAATAAGTTGCTGGAATTAGAAGATGAAATCTGAGTAAAGTAGGCTTATTTTAGAGTTAGGATTGATTCAAGGTTGTTAGTAGAGTTGAGTAAACTTTTCTTTCTTTTACTGGTTAAGCTATTCAATTTTAAGTAAAGGAGTACATATAGCTTGGTAATCTCTGAAAAAAAAAAAAAAGGGTTCAGAAGTGGGCCTCATTGACTCGAGTAATTAAGCCTGAGGGGTGCCCTTCCGAGGGAATAACACCTATTGACTTGGGTGAAGAACTTGGGATCAATGGCCGAAAGCTCGTTACATGGGTCGTGAGAAAAGTCCAAGAAAACTGAACTTGATAATTAATAATATTTTGATTGAGATGGTAAAGGTTTCGAAGGGGTATTTTAAAACCTAATAGCCTAAGGTCGTCTGGCCTGGGACTTACCGACCGAGGAAACCATTTCAGTTAAAGGGACAATCTGAAAAAAAAAAAAAAAGTTGATTTGACTCGAATAAGTAAATTCGAGGGACGCCTTCTATGCTGAGGGATAACGTCTGTTAACTTGAGTGATGAGCTCGGGATTATCGATCGAAAGTTCGTTACATGGGTTGGTCGACTAAATTAAAGTAAAAGAGTGATAAAAGAGAAGGGAAATCAAGGAGATCAATGGATATGATATGCCTTTACTCTCTATTGTGTTGTTTGTTTCGGTTGTGGAAAGAATTGTTTACTCTATTTTTGCTGATATGATTTTGTGATTTATCCTAACTTGAGGAATTGTTGTTTAAACAGTGAAGGTAATAGTTTGATTTACTCAAATTAATTTTGAAATTCCAGTATAGGTATTTTGTATACAGTTAATGATGAGATTGAATAAAAAGTTCATAAGCTTGAGTATACAAAGGATCAATGATGCAGAAATCTTCCTAAAATAACTATGCATGAAAGAGAGGTTGTTTTTGTAATTCTATTTGAATCAATTTGCTTGAGGACAAGCAAAAACTCAAGTGTGGGGAAGTTTGATAAGAATAAATTAATACTTATATTTTGTATGGATTTGAGTTGTTTTTGAAGTAAGTTGATTATGTTTTAAAAGACTTTGGTACTTAAAGAAGAGTTATTTGAGTTTCAGGAAACTAAAGGACCTATCAAGGAAGAATGATCAACATGTGCAAGAGTCGGAGCGGATTACATGAAGAAAAGTGTCCAAAAGTGCAGCAGGAGAGATACATGGGTGTGTATCATAGGGGCACGGCCGTGTATTGTATTTAATACATTCACAGAAAGATACACGGCCATGCTACACGGCCGTGTATGTCAACCGTGTGTTGAGTTGGAATTATCCACAGAAAGATACACGGCCATTCTACACGGCCGTGTATTTAAACCGTGTGTTGAGTTAGAATTGTCCACAAAAAGATACACGGCCATGATACACAGCCGTGTAGTTGATGCAACTCCGCGTTTTACAAGCTTCTTCCAAGATTTTGGTATCCTTGGACAGGAAGAAGGGGGAACGTCAAGGGGCGAGTGCAGAAGAGGAAAAGACACCTAAAGCAGAAGTAGGACACGAATTAAAGGGAGGAAAAGAAGAAAAAAAAGAAAAAGAAAAACGGAGAGAGAACGGAGAGAAGGGGATAGAGTGCGGGACAGAGGAAAAAGGAGAGGGAACCAAGAAGAGAGGAAGAAGGGGAAAAAGCTTAAGGAAGGAAAAGCAACTTCAACGGATTCATCCTATCTTGTGAAGTGTTTATGCACACGGGTTGTTCATTTTTTTTTTATTGAATTGTATCTTGAAATCATGAGTGGCTAGTTTATTTCATACCCGAACCTTACGAATTCTAGTTGTCATGTAATGCTGGATTGCTTGCATATTTAACGAATAGTGGAATTCTCTGAATTTATTCATGTTGTTTATATATTGTTGCTAATTTGATGTATGGCCAGCATTGAAATTGCATTGAATTCTTAGAAGTTGATTGGAAAATCTCTTGTTTGAATAGATCATGCATGAATAAAGGAATTCGTATGTAATCTAGGGATAGAGAACGCGAATTTTCCGTATTAGATTAATTTAGATAAATTGATCTAATTGAGGGTTCAAGAGTGTTAATGCAATTCTAATCGGTTTTTGATAGAAGAGGGATCTTATCAAAGCGATTGGGATTAGGAGCTAATGAATCTGGAAAGAACATTAGTTTAGTGTTAGATACTTCGCGGTTTAGAGATAACTATTGCTTATTAACTAGTTTATTGAAAGGGTGAAGTTACATGACAATTAGAGGAGTAGTAAGGGTAGGGTATGTTTTTAGTTATCGGATTTAGTAATCAAGTTTTTTGTGTTATTTTAATTTGCTATAGGAATTGTTAAGTATTTTAAATTTAAAACTAAACATCTCAATTTTGTGCGGTTAAATAGTAGGTTTAGAGTTATTACCGGTACTTGCTAATCCCTGAGGATACGATACCCGAACATAGTGCTATACTATTACAATCGATAGGTGCACTTGCCTATTGGATCGTAACAGAGAGTCATAGAAAGGGATTTTTAAAACTTGAGTGATTACGATCATTAACATCTGGAATGTTACGCGGGTCCCAGCCTTGTCTGCTTTGCCGGAGTTAACTATGCTAACGGTAGACTCCTTAGCTTTGTTACCTCCTTAGGGCCTTTGTGATGATGTGACCTTGGGAGAATCTATTGTTTGGAGTTTGCCTGTTGTGATGGCATTTTCGATCCGGCACCCTGCTGCCACTACCCCTGCAAAGCTAGACGACGTTTGGCCCACTAGATGTGAGAAGTAGGTCTTATCGAGAGTGTTGACAAAGATGAATGTCAGCTCTTTTTCGAAAATCGGGGTGCTACCTTAGCAGCCTGAGCTCTCCAGCATTGAGCATACTCCTTGAAAGACTCAGTGTGTCTCCTCCGAAGACTTCCCAGGTCGATTATTGAGGGGGAAACTTCAATGTTGAACTTGTATTGGTCATAGAATGCCCGAGCAAGCCTTTCCCAAGTATTGACCTGGTTGAAGTCTAGGTGTGCATACCAGACGAGGGTAGGGCCTGTAAGGCTATCCTAAAGGTCTGGATCATAAGTTGGTCATATTGGGCATATTTGCTCATTCTCCGTACATACAGCCTTGTGTGCATCTTGGGGCATCCAGTACCATCGTACTTTTCAAATTCCGGGGTCTTGAACTTCTCGAGGTATACCTCCTCCCCATATGCTAGCAAGCTAGTGATCCCGGCTTGTTCAAAACCGTCAGGCCCCTCTATTGTCTTCATCTTATCAACCAGTTGCTGAAAAAGTCTCTTTTCTATCTCCTTTTGTCTGTCATCTATTTCCCTCTTTATGTCATCAGAGGTCGGACCCAGGTTAGCTCTCGGTTCATACTCGAAAGCTGGGTTGAGGTGGGAATTGATTTCTTCATATTCTAAAGGCTGACCTTCCACTGCTTTCCCCTTTCTTGCCCCTGAGTGTTCTTCCTGAGTTGGTTGGGTGGTGCGAAGGAGGCCAATGCTCTCAATCAGGAGGTGGACTTGTGCAGCCAGCTGCTAGACCGTTTGTTCCAGGGATACGATCCTAAGGTCTGAGGTGGCGTCAGCACTTGTGTTGTTACGGTTGTCATTGTTGTTGCTAATGTTTGCCATTTTAGTCTTTAAGCGAATCCAAATCGGGCTTCTAGGAAGATTCGGTTGTTTGGGAGCTATCTTTGATACTTGGCATGCATTTTTCTTAGTATGATGCAGGTATGTAAATGTGATGCATGTGTCACACGGATGCTAAAATAAAGGGGGCCAACAATCGATTAATGATATAATACTGAAACTTTATTTTTATTAATATTGGAAACTTGGAGTTCGATACTTTAAAAAATAAAAAGTACAATAGTAATCTATTTCCTAGCTTTCTTCGTCTTTTGCTGTGTAGGTGCCGGTTTCCCGCTGATGATAGCTTCTAACTCTTTGACTCTAGCTTGGGTCTTTTCCAGTTGAGCTTCTAATGCTTTGTTCCTTTGATCAGATTCTTTGAATCGGCCTTTTTAGATATCCTTCTTGTAGTTTGCAGCTTCGAAATATACTTCCATTTGAGCCCTGACTTGCTCCAGATAGGTTTTCAACTCTGGGTCTACCTTGTCTGGCTTCGATTGGGTGATATCTAGGACCCGATATGCCCTTTCCCCTATTTGATATAGCTGATGGATTATGAAATCCCTAGTGGCTCGGTGCTTGCCCACTTCGCCATCCAGCTCTCTGAGGTCTACATTAAGACTCTCGATCCGGGCTTCCCATAGTGCTTTGACCTCTACCAGCTTGGCAAACTTCTCAACTACTAGTAAATTCGGGTCTTGATACTCAAATGTAATTGCTTCCAGTGAAGGCCGATAAACCATGTCTTGAATAGTATCGAACTGGCGGACCACTGAGTTGGGATGATAACCTATACATCCGCTGATACCGATTAAAGGTATAGCCTGAAGGTTTCTGCAGGTTAGGATGACCTTGTAGCAGCAACTCCATCTAGCCATCCACAGGATGTCGTCGGCATTGAAACCCTTAAGCACTTTTACCCAACTGTAGCTAGTAAGGTCATCGGGCAACTTTATCTTCTCTATGCATGAGTCCACGAGGTCCACTTGTTGGGCCAAAGTTTTCCGGACCATGTTCAGCCCGAAACATTTGAGGTTGCTCACAAACCAGATCAGGATGAGGTTGATGTTTGAGTGGAGGATCTTGTGGCCCTTTTTCTTGACAAAGTTTAAGTTTTAGATTTGTTCAAGCAGTAGAGCTGGGATGTAAGATTTTCCTTCCAAGAATTGGGCCACCAATTCTACAACTCGGTAATGGACATAAAAAGTTCCGGTAGGGAAGAGTATGGTGACGAAGACTGTTAGGATGAAAGCACTCACCCTCCTCTATTTATAGCTCTTGGGGTCCCCATATAATATGTCTTTCCTATCCCTATTATCTTCCCGGGCTATGAACCAGGCTTCTAACTCATCCATCCGTATGTAATATCCATTACAGTTCGCTAAGGCTTTGTTAATTGCTGTCTTGCGGATACCTAAAGTCTGTTGAAGATGCCGGCTGGCCCGGCCTCAAGATCTGGCACATACACTTCACTGGTTAGTGCTGGAGCTTATAGAAGTTGGGTGTATTCTTCCAGAATGGGAGTGATCTCATGTGACCCAATGAAGAAAGCTGCGGGCTCTACTTCCCATAGATGAAGGATGGCCCGTATCAATGGTAAGTTCATTTCCATCTTCATTAGTGAGAGGATGGGCCCTATCTTTTGCTGAATAAAGGCATGCTCTTCCGAGTTGTACAGAGTAAACCAGTGGTCCAGCACTAATTTTGGGTCCAGAGGTTTGCAAACTCGAATCTCTTTACGGAGGAGGTTGTCGATTGCGGAACTAGCCATCTATTACAACAGAAATTTCTAATTACAAAAAGAACTATATTACAATGACAGCATTACAGGGAAATGTATCTGAACTCCAAAGTAAAAGTATTACATCATTACTAGATTGTCAGCCCATGACTTCGTGTATGTAGATAGGTGGGTTCTAATAGGTCCCCAAGCTCTATGGCCTCCCGCATTTTCGAAGAAATGGATCTCAAGCCATATCGAAGCGGTGATCATATCACTTCACCCGAAACCAACACAATAGCCCCCCGTCTTAGGGTCCTAAGACGGTCCGGGTTTGACCGTATCTACTCACATAGTTACATGCATGCAAACTCAACAGTAAAAGTAAATAACCGAACCCTAAATTTAATTAAATCCCTGAAAGGTTAGCAATAGTGTAACAAGCCAAAAAGGACATTTATTGAAAAAGCGATTTGAGGAGATTCAGGTGGCTAGCCTATTAGAGTTTTTTTTTCCCCAATGGAGTCGCCATCCTATTGAGTCTAATTTTTTATTTTCTATTCCTAATCCGATTTATACTAGACTTTATGCTCATCTAATATAGATCTTCGACTTGAATTAGGAATTTCGTTTTATTTTGGAGTCGCCACCCAACTGTGGTTGGGAAAGATCGAATTAGGACTAATTGAGCAGGTTAATCCTAATTTGGACAACTAGCCAACGAGATTTCCTCTTTTCGTTAAAGAGGAAATGGAAAACCAAAGAATCTGGATTCGGAGGCTAACCTATTAAAACCTTAAAGTTACCACCTTATTCTCCTGAAATCTAAACCTTATCCAAATGTCTTTTATTTCATTTTTGTTGTCTTTTTATTGTGTTTTTGAGTAATTTATTCTAAAAAAATGATTTTTTTTATTCTTTTTAGAGTTGCCCCAAATAGGTGCCTATGTACTTGCTATTCAGGATCAAACGGGTCGTAATTCGCTTTTCTTGAAAACTTTAATGTGTTTGTTAATTTTAATTAGAAAAGTAGTTTTGGTTTACGTTTTTATCGTTTTAGTATTTTTTTTTTTGAAAAAATCTAAGCCTAAGCTTGATTATTTGATTTTTTTGAAAAATAATGATTTTAAGGAATTTTCTCTGTTTTGGATTTATTATCATAAAAAAATTTCTAAGTGATAAAATTTATTTCTCTATTTTTTTTACCTACCTCTAATATTATTATTTGTTTTTTTATTTTTTATTAATTTTATTAATTCTTAAAAAAATTCTCTTATATTATTTATTTAAACTAAAAATCTAAATTTTATCATTCATTTTTTTCTAATATATCTTCATCATTTTTTATTATTTTATTATTTTATAATTTTTTTTATTTTTTTTATTATTTTTTATTATTCACCCTAAATTAAATCCTTAAAAAAAATCTAAATTGATAAGTCACAAAATACCCTTATCTAGAGTAACGAAATTGTGCGTTATTGTTGAATTTTTAGATGATTTGTTGAAGAAAATGATGCTTAATGGAATAAATGTTAATTTCAGGATCCTCTAGAGTATTTTGGAGCTAAGGGAAGGAGTTTTGAAGAGTCGAAGCAAGTTTGGAAGGAATTGGATACATTACATGTGAAGAAAATTTTTTTGGAAAGTACACAAGCGAGATCCACGCCCATGCACTTTGCTGTTTTACTTGTGTATATTGAAACGAATGTCTGGAAAGTACACGAGCAAAGTACACACCCATGTACTTTGCTTGTGTATCTAAGTTTTGCTTCTGTTCAATGACGTTTCAAATATACGACCAATGTACACTCCCATGTACTTGCTCGTGTATATTCACATAAGGACACTTGGAAGCAAGCATAAGATACACGAACGAGATACACTACTTGTGTATCCGCTCGTGTATATATCCAATTGGGGTACATGTATAAATAGACTGTTAGTTTGCCCTAGAAAGGAGGTTACGAATTTTTCATTTTCTCTCACTCTCATAACAGCAAGGGAAAGAAGATTCTGTCGATTCCAAGGGAGATTGAAGACCCACGTAGAAGAAGATTCTATCTTTAAGGGTTGTGACCATGAATTTTATCTATTCTTCTAGTAATTGCATTTCTTTTATCCAATTTATGGAGGAGTAGACCCTAGATCTAGATTTTATTTGAAACTTCTCTGTCATGTGATGAAGATTTGGTCATCAATGCGAAGTTGTTGACTTTCTTATGATTAATTGCATGCTCTTCAATTGTTTCTTAGATTCATAGATCCGGAATATGAATTTATGCATGATATCATATTAGTTAATTGAGAAATTGCTCATATGATTAGATCTAATGCAATTAATGAGATTTGATTGTTCTTCTAGAGATAGGAAACAAGAGTCTTCTGTTTACATCGATTATTTTGATGCGAATTCATGTGCTTTATGCAATTCTAGGTTGCTATTAACTAAGGAGAGATCCTATTTGATAAACCTAGGATTAGATAGGTTAATATACTAGAGAAAGTAGTTAACTTGACTAGAGAATTCGACAATATAAGAAGTCAATTACGACAATCTTCAGAAATTTAATGAATCACATGATAGAGAAGGAGTAGAATAAGATCTAGGTTGCTTTTGTTAATTGATAAATCTTCAGAACCATTGTTGTTAGTGAGTTATTAGTTTTAAGATTAGAGTAATTAAGTTTCAACCAACATTATTAAGCGGCGGTTAGATAATAGGAACGAAGTTAGTACTAGTAGTTGGTGTATCTCTGAGGGACGACCTTGTGCTTACTCGCTATATTACGCTACGATAGGTGCACTTGCCTATTGCTTCGTACTAGGATTAAGAACAAGAATTCAATTTATTAAAACTACGATTGGCAACGATCAAGTTTTTGGCGCCGTTGCCGGGGATACGCAAATATTAGAAACACTTTTTACTTATTAATTTAACCAACTTATTTCTTTCTTATCTTTTTTCCCTTTTCTTCCTGAGAATTTGGAGCTCATATTTGATTTGTATTACGTTTACAGTGCATGACCAAAGTCGCTCCAAGGAACTTGCTCTTTTTAATCCTGAGCCAGAGAAAATTATTCGTCGTTATCAGAAAAAGCAACACTCGACTGAGTCAACATCATTTGGTATTCAAGGAGAATCACTGAAGAAAGAAATAGCTGATCAAGTCAATAATCATGCTCAAGAGCTGAATCAAGGAAATGTTGTTGTGGATCCCCCGAATCATCAACTGGTTGATAATAGAGATGGCCGAGTTAATGAGCCACCTAGAACCAATTCTGATTTTGCCAGGCCAAACTTGATAGGCATTAGCTTTAGCATAGTCTGTCCTCGAGTGGAGGCAAATAATTTTGAACTTAAGCCTGCCGTGATTCAGATGGTGCAGCAATATACTCAATTTGATGGTTTACAGGATGAAGATCCAAATGCACATATCCAACTCTTTCTGGAGATATGCGATACCTTCAAATTTAATGGAGTTAGTGATGATGCATTTGCCTCAGGCTCTTCCCATTCTCTTTGAAAGGCAAGGCTAAGCAGTGGCTGAATTCTTTACCGAGGAACTCCATTACTACATGGCAAGGTCTGATTAAGAAGTTTATGGACAAATTCTTTCCTCCTTCAAAGATCTCTAAACTTCGAGCTGAGATTCAATCTTATCATCAGTATAACATGGAGACGTTGTATGAAACCTGGGAGAGATTCAAGGACTCAATGCGGAAATGCCGACACCATGGGATCCCAGAGTGGCTTCAAGTTCAGATATTTTATAATGGGTTGAACTATCAAACGAGAAAAATAGTAGATGCCGCAGCTGGTGGCACCTTGAACCATAAAACTCCTGAAGAAAGTTTAACTCTTTTTTAAGACATGGCCGCGAATAATTATGAATGGTCACATGGTAGGGGTAGAGAAAAGAAGGTGGCAGGCATTCTTGAAGTGGATGTGGCTACTTCTATCATGTCCAAAGTTGAGGCTCTATCTAGAAAGATCGACGGGTTGGCTGTCTCACAACATCTGCTGGCTATTGTGGAACCCTCAGGTGGTGAGGAAGGGCAAACAGAGCAAGTGGATTATTTGGGAAACCCAATTCGGCCCCAGAACAATCCATACAGCAATACTTATAACCCAGGATGGAGAAATCACCCAAATATTTCTTAGACTAACAACAGTAATATTCAGAAAGGGCAATCCGAATCCTCCACCAAGTTATCAGAGGCCACTGGTCCAGAGTTCCAAACCGCCACTTGAAGATCTCCTCACAAAATTCATCAAGGATTCAGAAGACAGATAGAAGTCCTTAGATTTGATTATGAAAAATCAAGACTCGACTCTGAGGAATCATGAGGCATCAATACACAATCTTGAAAACCAGGTCGGTCAGATAGCTAAGCTTCTGTCAGAGAGATCTCAAGGTTCATTACCGGGAAACACGGAAACCAACCTTAGAGAACATGTTAAAGCTGTCACATTACGAAGTGGTAAGGAACTACAACCAAAGGTTCAAGAAGAAGAGAGTCAGGTGACTGAACCAGCAAAAGAACAAGTAGTTCTCAAAGAAGGGGGAAAGCATTCAGAAAAATCACCTAAAGAGAAATCATCACCTCCATTAATCCCAGAATACAAGCCCAATGTTCCTTATCCAGCACGACTCAAGAAGGACAGAACAAATGAGCACTATGGCAAATTTTTAGAGATATTCAAGCAATTGCATATCAACCTTCCACTGGTTGAGGCATTATCACAAATGCCACGATATGCAAAATTTTTGAAAGAGTTGCTATCGAATAAAAGGAAGCTTGAAGAGTTCTCCACTGTAACTTTAGAAAGAGAATGCTCTACGGTAATTCAGAACAAACTCCCAAAGAAGTTAAAAGATCTTGGGAGCTTTACCATCCCTTGCCTGATAGGGAATTTATCTGAAGAACGGGCATTGGCTAATTTAGGAGCCAGCATTAATTTGATGCCATACAAGATGTTCCAGAAATTGGGTATTGGAGAGCCGAAACTGACCAAAATGAGTCTTCAGTTAGCCGATCGATCAGTCAAATTCCCGAGAGGAGTAGTTGAAGATGTATTAGTGAAGGTGCAGGACTTCATCTTCCCAGTGGATTTCGTCATCCTTGACATGGAAGCAGATGTGGAGGTCCCTCTTATATTGGGGAGGCCATTTTTGGCTACTGCTAGAGCCATAATTGATGTTGGGGATGGGAAGTTAGTGTTGAGAGTGGGAAATGAAGAGGTTATAGTGAAAATGCCTGATGTCCTTAAACAAAGCCTACACCATGATGATACATGCTATGCAATCGACTACCTCGACTTCGCAGTTTCGGATTCATTGCAAGACCTGTTGATTGGTGATGCATTGGAATTGTGTTTGATGAATGGGGAGAAAGAGCAACCTAAAAATATGGCGATTAGAGCAGTTGTCAATCAGCTTAATAATAATCCGAGTTGAGAGAAGAAAGAAGCTTTGAAGGTATGAATAGATCTACAATTCAGAGATCGAAACCTTCAATTGAGGAACCACCTGAGCTAGAATTGAAACAACTGCCAAAATACCTTCAATATGCATTTTTGGAAGAAGATTCTAAACTTCCAGTCATAATTGCATCAAATCTGGATCGAGATCAGCAGGAAAGGTTATTGCATGTCCTGGGGCAACACAAGAAAGCAATTGCATGGAAAATTGCAGATATAAAGGGGATTAGCCCATCGTTTTGTACACACAAAATTTTGATGGAAGATTGTTTCAAGCCAGTGGTACAACCGCAGCGCCGACTTAATCCAAATATGAGAGATGTTGTAAAAAAGGAAGTCATCAAATTGCTTGATGCAGGAATGATCTACCCGATTTCTGATAGCTCATGGGTGAGCCCCATTCAAGTAGTTCCGAAGAAAGGCGGTATGACAGTGGTACCGAATGAAAAAAAATGAACTCATCCCGATGAGAACTGTCACTGGATGGAGAGTTTGTATAGATTACCGCAAGCTAAATGACGCAACTCGAAAGGATCATTTTCCTCTTCCATTTGTGGACCAAATGCTTGAAAGGTTAGCTGGTCATGCATATTACTGTTTCCTCGATGGGATGTCTAGATATTTTCAGATTCCTATCGCACCCGAAGACCAAGAAAAGACGACATTCACATGCCCTTTTGGGACCTTCGCTTATCGACGCATGCCTTTCGGATTATGCAACGCTCCAGCCACCTTTCAGCGATGCATGATGGCTATTTTTGAGGATATGGTAGGAGACAAGATGGAAGTATACATGGATGATTTTTTTTGTTTTCGCGAATTCTTTTGATGAGTGTTTACACCATCTTGAGTTAGTGTTGCAACATTGTGAAGACACTAACCTGGTCCTAAATTGGGAGAAGTGTCATTTTATGGCAAAAGAAGGTATTGTTATGGGTCATAAAATCTCCAAGAAAGGCATAGAAGTGGATGAGGCAAAGATTGAAGCAATTTCTAAATTGCCCCCACCATCTTCAGTTAAGGCAATACGAAGTTTTCTTCGCCATGCAGGGTTCTATCGACGATTCATTAAAGATTTTTCAAAAATTGCTAGGCCGATGACAAAACTCTTGGAGAAGGATACCTCCTTTGACTTCAACCAGGAATGCATTGATGCATTTGAACTCCTCAAGCAAAAACTCATCACTGCACCTATCATGGTCACACCAACATGGGACGTTCCCTTTGAGATTATGTGTGATGCTAGTGACTCGGCTGTGGGAGCTGTTCTGGGTCAGCGAAAGGACAAATACTTTCAACCCATTCATTATGCTAGCAAAACACTCACTCCTGCACAAGAAAACTATACAACCACTGAGAAGGAGTTACTGGCAATTGTCTTTGCCTTTGACAAGTTCAGACCATATCTCATCTTATCTAAGGTCATTGTATACACAGATCATTCCGCCTTGAAATTCTTACTGAAAAAATAGGATGCAAAGCCATGCCTCATTCGGTGGATTTTACTTCTTCAAGAGTTTGATCTTGAGATAAGAGATAAAAAGGGTGCCGAAAATCTAGCAACCGACCACCTGTCACATTTGGAGAATCCCTGTTTAGAAAGACCGAACGAAGTTGAGATCAACGATGAGTTCCCTGAGGAACGATTGTATGCCATCAAGACCGTTGAAGATGATATCATCCCATGGTTTGCTGATATTGCCAATTACCTAGTGGCAAGGGCCCTTCCTAAGGATATGAACAAGCA
Source organism: Laguncularia racemosa (assembly GCA_037954665.1). NCBI lineage: Eukaryota > Viridiplantae > Streptophyta > Magnoliopsida > Myrtales > Combretaceae > Laguncularia > Laguncularia racemosa. Next base: position 120,990 of record JBBMOL010000586.1, read on the forward strand.
GCAGAAGAAGAAATTTTTCACCGAATTGAAGCACTACTACTGGGAGGATCCACATTTATTTAGAATTTGTGCTGATCAGATGATTCGAAGGTGTGTTTCCCATGAAGAAGGATGGAAAATCTTATTCCACTATCACAGTGGGCCAACGGGAGGACATCATAGTGCCAATAGGATGGCGCACAAAGTATTGGAAGCAGGATTTTACTGGCCGTCATTGTTTAGGGATGCTCAGAGATATATAGCTCGATGTGACCGATGCCAGAGGGATGGTAACATATCAAAAAGGAATGAAATGCCACAACACTACATATTAGAGTGTGAATGCTATGATTGTAAAACCTGTTGTATTAGAGAATGCTATGATTGTAAATACTCCATTTGGAGTAGGGGGGGAATTATATCAAATGTGTAAAGAGGTAGTGATTGCAATATATGGCAAGGAAATGCTAGTTGAATTGTTTGTATTAGAAATGATGGAGTTTAATCTAATTTTAAGGATGAATTGGTTGTATAAGTATCATGCCATTATAGATTATCACAATCTAGTGGTTAAGTTTGATTTTCCAGGTGAGAAGCAAATTGTATACAAGTTAGATCCGCATAGACCTACAATCCTTCCAACATACGAGTTGTGGAATAAAGGAAGATTATTAGCCTTATTAATAGAGACAGGGCAAGTTGAGGAATTGAGAATTGTGCAAGTAATGAATGAGTATACATATGATTTTCCTAAGAATTTGCCTAGTTTACCACTGGCCAGAGAGATAGAGTTCTTATTGATCTTGTACAGAAATGACACCCATATCTAAAGCACCATACAAGATGACACCTACAGAACTATCTGAACTGAAGACTCAACTTCAAGAGCTTCAAGATAGTGAGTTTATTAGACCAAGTGTCTCACCATAGGGTGCTCTAGTGCTATTTGTTAAGAAGAAGGATAGGAGTATAAGACTGTGTATAGATTATAGGGAGCTAAACCGAGTCTCAATCAAGAACAAATACCCTCTCCCTAAGATTGATGATGACTTGAGATTGGGGTACCATCAGTTAAGAATAAGAAAGAATAAGAAGGAAGACATAAAAAACTGCTTTCAGGACTCGGTATGGGCATTACAAGTTTCAAGTGATGCCTTTTGGTTTGACAAATGCTCCAGCAACCTTCATGGACCTCATGAATAGAGTGCTCAGAGACTGGCTAGATCGGTTTGTAATAGTTTTCATAGATGATATCCTCATCTATTCCAAGAGCAAAGAAGAACATGAAGCACATCTTAGAACTGTACTGGAAAGACTCAGGGAAGAAAAACTTTATGCAAAATTCACTAAGTGTGAATTTTGGTTAGAACAGGTATCATTCTTAGGACATGTGGTGAATAAGTGGAACATCGGTAGACCTTGAGAAGGTGAAGGCAGTAAGTGACTAACTAAGACCAAGAACTATAACAAAAGTAAGGAGTTTTCTAGGATTAGCTGAGTATTACATACGCTTCGTAGAAGGATACTCTTGGTTAGCAACTCCATTGACTCAACTGACAAAGAAAAAGGCTAACTTTGTATGGAGCGAGGAATGTGAGAGCAGCTTCATAGCATTGAAAAATAAATTAATGACAGCTCTAGTTTTGACTCTACCAAAGACAGGAGAAGAATTTGAAGTATTCAGTGATGCATTAAATCAAGGTTTAGGGTGTGTGCTTATGCAAAATGGGAAAGTCATTGCATATGCCTCTCGCCAGTTGAAACAATATGAAAAGAATTACCCTACCCATGACTTGAAATTAGCTGCTGTGATTTTGACACTGAAATTGTTGAGACACTATCTTTATAGGGAGAAGTGTAAAATCTTCATAGACCACAAAAGTTTAAAGTATTTGTTTACTTAGAAGAAGTTGAATATAAGGCAAAGAAGGTGGCTAGAACTAATAAATGATTATGATGTAGAAATTCATTATCACCTTGGAAAAGCAAATGTGGTTACAAATGCTTTAAGTAGGAAGAAACATATAAAATTGCAGGATTAATGACATCTTAGAAGAAAATATTAGAAGATATGAATAAACTGAAATTGGAAGTGGTGACACGAGAAGTGGGGAATAGGTTGGCTACAATTAGTATCTAACCCAATCTTCTAGATTATATTAAAACTACACAAATGGAAGATCCTGAAATTCAGAAGATAAGGAACAAAGTAGAACAAGGGGAAGCCACGAAATTTGTATTGAACACCGAAGGAGTAGTCAAGTATGGTAACTGATGGTGTGTTCCAAATAACATAGAATTAAAGAGGGAGATTATGAAGGAAGCCCATTACTCAGGGTATACAGTACACTTAAGAAGTACCAAGATGTACAAAGATCTCAAGAACACTTACTAATGGAAAAATATGAAACGGGAGATAGCTGAATATGTGTCTAGGTGTCTCACCTGTCAACAAATAAGGATTGAACACCAGAGGCCAACTGGTGAGTTATAATCTCTTCTTATACCCAAATGGAAGTGAGAACATGTAACTATGAATTTTGTCACAACATTCCGAGAACAAGGGAGAAATATGATGCGATTTGGGTGATAATAGACAGATTGACCAAGTCCACTCATTTCTTAACAATTAGGGTAGGCTACAAACTAGAAAAGTTTGCTCAAATATATATTAAAGAGATTGTCAGATTACATGGGATCCCAATTACGATTACATCTAACAGGGATACTCGTTTTGTAAGCAAGTTCTGGAAAAGTCCGCATCAAGCTCTAGGAACTAAACTCTAGTTTAGTACAGCATTTCATCCTTAGACAGATGGGCAATCTAAAAGAACTATTCAAATTTTGGAAAATTTACTACAAGCTTGTACATTGGATCAAAGGAGTAACTGGAGTGATCATTTGTCTTTAGTAGAATTTGCTTATAACAACAGTTAACAAGCTACTATACAGATGGCTCCCTATGAAGCATTATATGGTAAGAAGTGTAGATCTCCCTTACACTAGGATGAAGTGAGAGAAAGACGGGTATTGGGGCTCAAGATAATACAAGAGACAATAGACAAAGTTAAAGTCATAAGCAATGGATCCTATCAACCCAGAGTCGCTAGAAAAGTTATGCAGACAAACAGCGACACCCCTTAGAATTTCAAGTGAGAGATAAAGTCTTATTAAAGATATCTCTAACTAAAGGGGTAATTAAGTTTGGATTACGAGGTAACCTGAATCCAAGATATGTGGGTCCATTCGAAATTCTAGAAAGAATCGAAACAGTCATGTATAGGTTAGCCCTACCACCAAGTCTGGCCGAAGTACATGATGTGTTTCATGATCGATGCGAAGAAAATTTGTACCAAACCTAAATCAAGTAATGGCCTTGAAACCTTTGAAGATACAGCCAAACTTGCCCTTGATAGAGAAACTTGTGAAGATAGTGGATACCAATTAACAAGTGCTAAGAAGAAGAAGAAGAATTATTTATGTCAAAGTACAGTGGACAAATCAAACCGAGCGAGAGGCGACATGGGAATTAGAAGAAATGAAGAGAAAGCATCTACAACTTTTCCCAATTCTAAGTAACTTTCGAGGATGAATGTTTTAATAAGGGGGGAGAATGTAATACACATTATTTTTTATATATAAATAAATAAATAGAAATATGTGTAAAAATATAATGAGTGACAAAGTCATAAATGGACACGTAGGATAAGGGGCAATTTCGTCTTTTCCTGGCGGGACTATATATATGTGAAAATGATCTAGGGTTCTCCTTTTCTGCACATTTTTGCAATAACCACCTAGAGAGAAAGGGAGAGAGACCTTCTTCAAGAAACCTAGAGTGATTTAAGGACATATTGCAACGTAACGAAAAGGTAATGATTTAGAGTTATTACAAGACCTATTCTAACAATGATGACCCAATCATGGAACGGTTTTGTTGTATATAGGGATTTATAGGAATTGAGCTTGAGGACGAATTAACAAGCACGAGAGTTGTTGGATTTGGAGTTTCAAGCGAGTTCCCAATCAAGTAAGAGATTATAATTAGTATTTTTGGATTTAATTAAACTTAAGATTAGAAAATGAGAAGATTAGATGAATGAATATAGAAAAATTAGGATTTAAATGACATATCGAGGAATACACGACCATTCAACATGGTTGTGTTGCTCTCATGTTAATTTTCCTAAGTATACTAAGAGATACACGGTCGTATTTCGACCGTGTTGAATTATAAAGTGTCTCAAGAAATACACAACCATCCAACATGGTTGTGTTACCCCCATGTTAAAGTGAGAAGAACACGACCTCCCAACATGGTCGTGTTTTCACTATATTGAGTCCAAAAGTCATGTCGAAAGATACACAACCTTCCAGCACGGTCATGTTTCGATCGTGATAAATTAAGAGAAACACGGCCTACCAACATGGCCATGTTCCAACCATGTTAAAGCTAAATCTCACCGAGAGATACATAACCTCTAACACGGTCGTGTACTAGACCACGTTAAGTGATGAACATTATTATTATATATCAAATTATCTTCTTAATTAACCAAGTTCCACACAACCAAAACAATTAGTAAAACCTTAAATGACTTAATAGAATAAAAGGAATTAAGAGAGTTATATTATGTTGGATTAGTACTAAGATTAGTGTGTTGATTATACAGATATCGACTAAGCTTAAGTTTGGGACAAGGAGTGTGTAAAGTTAGGATTCCAGATATGTGTTTACTTTGTTTGTTGTATGTGATTGTTAGGAAGCTATATAATGAGTTGTATGTGAAATAATAAAATGCTGAGACATAATGTGAATCATGAAGTAATATAGTGTTATGTGAATGGAATGAAATATGTTACTTGTGCTTGGCTTGGCCTAAGGGCCCGCAATGACAGATCCCTAGGAGGCACCTCGATGATCGGTATGCTGTGTTGTCCCTAGTGGAGTCGTGTATCAAAATGATTTGAGGTAGATTAAGGTTAGATGGGACTTATAGAGACAGTTCCTACTAGGACAAATGTTGCGTGTATCGAGGTCATGAGTATGTGTGATAATTTATTTTGGTATTGATGTATAAATCGAATTACGAATGAGTCGTAAATAAATGTTGCATATATGCATATGATATTAATGTGGTGTGTCTTGCACATATGAGTGTGGTACTCACGTATTGAGCTTAGGCTTACCTCCGCTTCTTATATATATTTTTTTTAGCTGCAGGCGAAAATGGTAAACAACTATATTAATATGGTGTGTTTTGCGTATATGAGTGTGGTACTCATGTATTGAACTTAGGCTCACCTCCGCTTCTTATATTTTTTTTTTAGCTATAGGAAAAAATGATAAACAACTAGAGTATGATGAGAATGTAAACTTAGTAGAACATTATATGGATAAGATTGGAAGAGAACATTATTACTATGTGGAAAAAGAGTGACAAGAATTATGAATTATTGTAAATTAATGTTTTATTGCTAAATTGAAATTATAAAGATAGATTGTAGTCGGAGATTTTATGGTTATTAAATAATGAAATTTAGAATAACTCATAAATAAATCATTCATTTAATTATAATTATAGCAATATGATGGATAATATATATGAATAGGTCTTGAAGCATATTAAAGTTTTAGAGCCTTAACATATCGCTCAATAGTAATGACACGTGACAGACTATGGTGTTCCAGGCTCTAAAGCATTACATAAATTGTTTATAAACAAAAGCTACCACTATAAGAGTTGAAAGAATAATTTGTTGATTATTTTTTAAGACTGCGGATTTATAGTAAAATTTGAGTCTTGTATATTCTTACCACATCTAGGAACATGTGATAAGTGTTCATGTCCATCGTTTTTGAGACATGATAATATAAATGAAACCTAGTATCAAAATATCGATTAAATTGACATTGCTTTTTTAACCTTAGGCAATAAGATTACTACTTCAACGGACACATAAGATTGAGACAACCCGAAAAGACTTCAGCTATAATTTATGGCCTAGCAAGAAACACATCCATGGTATATATATTAGGGATCAAATACACAAAAACTATTGATCGGATAAAGACACATTTCTAAAATTTTAAGGTATAATATTACCTTTTAATAACTTTTAAAAATGTGTGTACTCCACATCATCGCTGGAATGTCTAAATTATCATTAAAAGAGTCATAGATAACAATATTTTTAGAGTTTTTAGCTTTGATTTGAGGAATATATGCATATAGGATTGATAAGTACTTAATCGATAGTCTTCAGGAATAATTGTGTTCCTGTGTATATTATATATTTCTTAACTTAGATGACTTTAGCTTTTTATTTCTCTGCTCGATCTGGAATTCTGTTTAACTTGAACTTCAATAAGGAAGCCTGCAGAATAAAAACAGGTGCTTAGCCAACATCATGTAGGAAACTTTTTCTGCCATTTTCCATTAAAAGATATACTTTCCTCCAAAAGATAGCCTAAGACGCCTCCATTTCTAGATTTTTCTCAAATAAATTCCAATCACACCCAACATCATGTAGGAAACTTTTTCTGCCATTTTCCATTAAAAGATATACTTTCCTCCAAAAGATAGCCTAAGACGCCTCCATTTCTAGATTTTTCTCAAATAAATTCCAACCACTCATGTGAAAATTTACATTCTAAACTTGCAAAAAATACCATAGCATATAACCTTATCCTATACAAGGTTCATTGCCACAATTATATCAATTTTTTTCTGAAGAATATAACCACGCAACATTCCAAGTTGAATCCATGCTGTGTGTAAAATAGTACGAGAAAAGTGACCTTACGTAGAATGAAATCTCAGACCTATGCAGATACATTGATCATTTAGACGAATCCCCTGGGTCCTATTGGTGAAGGGCTTATCGTGTGTCGTGTCACCTCGTGACCATTTATTTATGTAATATTATTAGTTACCGTGCCCATATCTTGTAAAACTAAGATAAGTAAGAGATACGAAAATTGCTAGGTTACAATTTTAAGAAACTCTGGTATTTTTTAGGTCATTGATTTTATCCTTAAGAAGTTTCTTAAGATTATATGTATATAAAACAGAATCAAGATGTTACAAAGCATTGCTAGGAGGAGAAACAAATTCACGAGGGAAGGAGTGAAAGTCCAACCTTGTTTCGGAACCAAAAAAAAAAAAAAAAAAGCATCGGTCCTTTGCAGAAGGCTGGTGCCTTAAGGAGTTGCTTTTTTTTTTTTTTTTTTTTTTGAAAAAAAAAAAATCTTTTAAGGATCTCCACATGGAGGTTCTTAGTTTGGGTTCTCTATATATCAAGAGTCTACAGATTTTTGACGTGGAACAAGCATATGCATGGATGTTATATGTTACCATTGATTTTAACCATACCGCTTACCCTAGCTTGAGGGATGTATCGGAGCTATCCTCGTCTAAGCTGCTGCCTGAGACATTGGTCAAGGTATGATCCGATGAGGATCCATTTTCCGATTCCCCAACTGCTGCATTCCTTTTTCCTTTAGACAGCATAGCCATCTGATTATCCACCCAAAATTAACAGGATTAAATACATATATCTTTGAATCCAATGTCGAATTTGCTGAACCGACTTATAAATAAGTAGTTGATGTATATAACTAGCTAAAAGGACTGCTAATAATAATATATGTGTACATGAAATGATTCGGTAGATAAGGTTTGGTTTCTCGGTATACAATAAGATATTGTTGAATATTTTTTATTTTTTCAAAAAAATCACTAAATTAAATATAATAGAGTGCAATGCAAATATTTTTTGCTTTATGAATCTTACCATCTGTTTTAACTGGTTGTTCTCCTCGACCAATTGAGCGCCCTACAATTTTAAACATCCATTAGATTATATATATATATATGCATAATCATATAAATAAAATTAAAAAAAAATTATGAAGTTTAGAGAAAAGGTTGTACACAGCAAGTTTTGAACTCTTCATGGTCACAAATGAGTCCTAAAAATGTATTATTCCCATCTAATCTCGATATCTTCATGTGTAAAAATTAACTAAAAATAACCTCTGTTTTCAAGGTATAGATGGTTAAACGGGCCCTCTACTAGGGTGTTCAATCGAAAAAACATGGTGTAACATTCTGTGATGCTCAAAATACATGTCTTAATTTAGTAAACCAGATCGTCTGTGGTTCAATTAGACTTATATCTTTCGGACACTGCAAAAATAAACTCGTATTGTATATAGCGAAGTGTACTGACCTTTTCCTTTAATTCATGGATCTCCCCCATAATCCTTTCTTCCTGGGAATTGAAGTGGAGATACATTACTCCATTGCTCAAGCATCCAAGGACCAAGCATTGGATAAAGTTTCAACATCCATTGTTATATCCCTTGTCGATGTTTCCATACTACCATGTCACATGTAATAATCGAACGTGGTAGTATTCTTTTACTGACCTTTTGCTTATGATGAGTTTGAGATTGATATAGTATAGTATGGACCTAGAAACTCCATCCCCAATATGTCATATACGGTAATATAAAAAAGAAAAATAGTTGCAAACCTTTGCTTTAAGCACATTGCGATGTCCCGCCTCAAGTATTTTTTCTAAGTGTTGGAGCTCCTCTATATTCAATCCATCGAGCTCCTCTCCTCTTATCCGTCTATACAACACACGTATAGTGTTCTGAAACTTAATACAAGAAATATGATGGAAAACATATAGCCTTTTTGTTTAAGTGTAAAACTGTGTACCTCAATTGGCTGATCTTCTCTGAAACTTCTTTGCTCAACCCGATGTGAGTACTATTCTCTAGCTACATATTTATTAATAAAAGAAAGAAAAAAACAAAGAACCCTTGTGAAAACAAAGTTTTGTTGAAATCAAGAATCATAGTAATATAACAGTTTAAGATAGTCAGAGAGATTAATAATATAGTGTTGGACAGTATTGAGACGCATGTGCAAAATTTACCTGGAGCTCAAGAGATGGTTTTCCCATTATTTTGGTGATGTTGTTTGAGTGGAGACTGTACCTTGATAGTGTGTCTTGCATCCTTTCAGGTTATGAACAAAGGGAATTGAATTAATTTATTCACATAAACCCAAATGCAAGGTATATATATATATATATATATATATACATTATAGGCATATCTTATGTTGTATTAAAAAAAATAAAAAGGATTGTTGCGACGTTTCTTTCTCCTAGACACATTGTCTCAACATTGTTTTCCACTTTTTCTATAGATATTTGACATTAAAAGGTGACATAATCTATACGAAATTGACAAAGCATAGGCGACGATGAGAAAATAAAAAGTTGGAGTTAGTAACAAATGCTCAACCTGAGATGATAATAAGAACAAAGCACAGGCCAAATGTTTTCCGAACATTATAAAGTGTTGTTACAGTTTGATCTTCATAATTATCAAATATTAACAATGTAATAATATCAAGAGGTTGGAGTAATGACTAGTAACTTATTGCAATAGATAATGACATAGGACTTACAGATGATAGGACCCAGAGATGACTGATATCTACTATGGAAGCTAATGATCGTTAAAAATGAATATCTTTTTTTCTTTATTTGTATATTTTTTATCTAGTCTCCGAGATCCGCATCCCACACTAGTTTCACTAAAAGTCACTAAATAACCAGTACTTATATTGATTGCTATGGCCATCATGTCTAAGTCTAACCATTGTTTAAATTAAAACTGTAACTTTATCGTCAAAGAAAGTCCAAAGAAGAGTTTCCTTCAAGCAAACGCCTCCTAGGTCCTTATTTGGTTGATTGGAAACTAGCTTTCAGATTTAAGTACCTTAAAATAATATTTTGAAATCAAAGGCAATATGGTAGTTTGACCCCTAACTTCCTTTCATATAAGGACTGCATCCTTCACCTATTTTTTACAAAACTCCAAAGATTCGGTGTAAAATCCCAAAAATTTCGAAAAGTTATATAAACATCTACAGAAAATAAATAGAATAATAAATACTTCTAGGTTGAGCTAGTGAGAGGAGTAAATTCTCCAAAACATAATTTTCAAACAATGTTAAATAATGAAATTAATTTAAATTATAGATCTAGGAATTTTAAACGAAAATTTAGAGTGAATATTTATATTCGGGATAATTAGATTAGCTTAGACGTAAACTTTCATAATAAAATGCTAAAAATATAATATTTAAAGATATTTTTATATGTGAGCAAAATATTAAGAGACATTTATAATATAAAATATAATCAAAATATAATATATATATATATATATAAAATAGATTTTTCAAAATCTATCGCATGTCACGTCTGTCCCATCCATCACGTCAGGCGGCAGCTACAACTGCAACACAACAGGCCGAAGCTATTATTCCTCCCTTCCCTTTTTCTTTCTTTCCCTTCTTCTTTCTTCTTCTTCTCTTCTTCTCCTTCTCCCTCCGAGTTGCGCCTTCTTCAGCAGCTTCCAAACCACACGTTTGCCCAGCCTTCTTCACTCCGACGGTAGTAGCAGCAGGTTTGGAACCTCGCCATCCATCGCGTCCCGTCCTCAGCTCCATTCGGATCATCACCGTTGAGTCGGAAGAAGGAGCCGCGCATGGAAGTGGGAACACCAGCATGCGCGATCACGTGCTTCTAGCGATGATGGCAACCACGGTGACAGCAAATGACTTGGAGAAGATAATAACTACCCAAACGACTACCACGATGGCATCAACCTCAACAACAACCATGGTTATAACAACGATGGTGACTACAACGACGACACGGAGACGACAGCAATGGAAACCACAAGGGATAGCAACAGCAGTGACACAACGGTGACAACAAACGACAACCACAATGAACCGCAGTGGCAACGGCCCAGCAACGACGACAACAGCAGCACCCAGCCGAAGGAGAAGAGTGGAGATGCGTGTATATAAATATGGTGTTCGATGTGCGGGTGCGTGGGTGTGCGAGGAACAACAATCGACGGCAACAACGACGACAACCACGACCACAACAACCATAATAGCAATAGCAATGGCAATCCCCATAGCAACTGCAACGACGATCCCAATCGCAGTAGCAACAGCGACTCCAACAATGGTAGCAACAACGACCATAATGACAACAGCAACATCCCCAATTGATCGGGTCCCAGGCGTGCATGTATTAATGGACTAGCGAGGAGGAAAGGATGAAGTGGAGGAGAATCTGAGAAAGAAATGTTGTCCAATGAGGTGACATCCAGCTAAGGTGAAGTTGTGAGAGAAAGGGGAAGAAAAGAAAAAAGGAAAAAGGAAAAAGAAAAGGGAAGGAAAGAAGAGGAAAAAAAAAGGGGGAAGAGGAAAGGCCAACATGGACAAAAAGAGAAGAGGAGGAAAAGGAAGAGGAAAAAGGAGCCAACGGGAGAAAGAAGGAAAAGAATGAGAAAGTAGATGTAAAAGAATGCATGTATGTGTGGGTGAAAGTGTGCGGTGTGTAAGGGTGTGTGTATGTAAGTGTGTGTGGCGATGTGCGGGATTTAGGAGGATGTGTGTGTGTGTGTGAATGAAGGTGTGTGGTGTATGTGAAGATGGGCATATGTGATGATGGGTGGTGTGATGTATATGGAGATGTGTGTACGTGTGGGTGATAGCGCATGGGGTGTGTAAGGATGCGTGTAAGTGTAGGTGATGGTATGTAGTGTGTGTATAAGTACATGATAGTGTGGCGCGAGGGTGTGTGTATGTGTAGGGAAGGGGGAGCCATATGTGTAATGCTTGTGAGCATGTGCGTATGTGCATGAGGTGATGTAGGGTGTGTGGTATGTATGTGTGGTGTGTGCAGCATGTGTGTATATGGGTGTGTGGTATATGCGAAATATATGTGTGTAGGATGATATGTGGTGTGTGCAAAGGGGGTGTATGCATATAGATAGTGTGAGGTGTGTACGGTTTGGGTATGTGCGTATGAATTGCCGCACGGCATGTAAAAGTATATGTGTATATGTATGGAATGTGTGGGATGTGTGGAGTATATGCATAGGTGTATGGAAGGTGTGGGCATACGGTACTTGTGTGTATATGGATCGTGTGTAGAGTATGTGATATGTGTGTATATGTATGAAAGATGTGTGGTGTGTGGGTATGTGTATATGTATATGGAAGGAGTGGTGTGTGTGGGTATATATGTATGTGTTTGAAATGGTGTATGGTGTATGGACGTGTGTGTGTGAGTATGGAAGTTGAGTATGGTATAGATGGAATATATATGTATGAGTATGATGATACGTGGTGTGTAAACATGTGTGTGTGGATATGTAAGGTGAATGTAATGTGTGCGAAGTATGTGAGTGCATGTGTATTAGTGGTGTGAAGTGTATGTGAAGTATGTGTGTATGTGTGTCGGCAGTGTGAGAAGTGAATAGAGTATGTGTGTCGGTGGTGTGAGAAGTGAATGAAGTATGTGTATATATGTGCACTAGTGGCATGTGTGTATGTGGACTTGAGGAGAAAGGAGAATAATAAAGTACATCTGTGTGTGCATGTAATGAGGTGTGTGGTATGATTATGTATATGTATGTGTAGGTGCGTGCGCGGTGTGCGAAGTGTGTATGTGGGAACGATTGGTGTACGCATGTTGATGGAAGCGTGAGTGAGGAAGAGGAAATTGTATGAAGACTGGTAGAGAGGATGGGAAACCCTATGGGTGGAGATGTTAACAAATGAGAGAAGAAAGAATGGAAAGGTGAAATCGAGGAGGAAGAGAGAATTGTATGAAGAAAGCGAATGTATATGTGTGTGAAATTGAGTAGGAAAAGAGGTGTCATTGATGTAATAGCGGTGGCTCGAGCAGCTTGATTTAGTAATCAAGTTAAGAAGGGAAGACCTAGAAGTGCGTGCGTACCATCGGTGAACTGATTGTATATGTGAGTGTGGGGAAAGGCATCAGGAAGTTTGAGAAGAAATAGGAGTTAACGAGAGATCGAGAAATCCAACAAAAATTGCATGGAATCGTTGTAGCTGACCCTTCGATACCATACTTAGAGAAGGGACTACACGTCGGAATCACTTAATGACGGCTAGGACTATGACGACCCTAAACAAGTGAGTGAGAAACTTAATGATATGCTACCATGTTGTGTTGTATATTGATTGCTATGTATGTAGAATTGTTGGTTTGTTGTATTTGCAATTAATTGTGATTATTGTTGAGTTAAGTTATAGTGGGGATTAATGAGTTAGGAAAGAAGTCATAAAGAATATAGAGGATAGCATGGCTTGGGGGTTTAGATATCGTTACCTTAATGATAGCACCTAACCCTATATTGTTAGTGCTATAACCACAAGCCTAACCCATGAATTAAAATTGTTTTCCAAATCAAACCAGAACATAGAAACCTAACTTTTCCTTCTAGAGCTACCGAGCAGGTATGATTAGTTGAAATAAGGTCTATAGATGTCATTATGTATACATGTCAGAGTTGATTCCTGAATGTGTACATATACCTAAGCAAACTTATTTTCCTATTATAGCTATACAATACACTCATGAACCCAATCATATAAATTATGAGTGAAATCTTGATTTTACAACTCAATGATCATATTTTCTTGCCTTCCTAAGTACGTAAGGGAAAGTGTCTAGTAAATTGTCCTTAATTAAAGATATGTCTCAAACATATATATATATATATATATATATATATATATATATTATACACAAATGTCTTGAGGACATAAAAAAAAAAGAAATACGAGACGACCTTGTTGGCTCTCGATAGTGAGAATGACAGAGCACTTGAGAAGTGCGATGACATAGAAGTGTCAGAGATGATGATTGTAAATCAACCCCAAGTGGTTGGTTTGACATTTAAAAGAAATGGCACGAAGAGATGCCGAGTTAATTTAATCTGTTGTAAGACCGAATGGTCTATTCCGCGGGGTCTGAGTTCAATGTCGATTTATGTGATAAGAAAGGTAGGATCTTTGATGTTGTGATGAGTGTGAAATGAAATGCTTGGTAATTACTTCATTGGCTTGATTGAGAATTGATTGTGATTGTATCTGTTGTTTGATCACCTTAAATCAATTAATTAAGAAAGTGGACTTGATTAAAACTGGACATGCATTTTCACGAGACATTGCATGAGATTGAAGGCCATCACTGCTACAGGATGTGTCAGAAGTAATCAAGAGGATTGTTGTTCCACTAAGTGCGAACTAAGTGATCAGGGGATTGTCACGCCTTGATGGTTCCGAGTCCAGCCTATCCTTGAGGGTTTTGCTCTGTTTGATGCAGAGAGGTACGGGAGCGTTCACTATTGAGTTAAAAAGATATCATAATTATCAAAGTGATAAAATAAATAAACCGGGTAATGACCCGGGCACTGATGATGGCTTTGGAATCCCCAACCCAAGGTCAAAGGGGGCGTAGACCCTAGACTTCACGTCAATTACCGGAAGACCATGTGAGATGCTGCATTCATATGGTTGTTCATGCATAGCATATAATTAATAACTTGATTTGAATCTGCTTGTATATACGTAGCATTAAAAGTGTTACCATCTCATTCACTGAGCCATAGTGTGCTCCCCACCACAAACCCTTTTTGTAGGTAGCGATTACGAAAGTTCGGGATGGGATAAGATGTGAAGTGTTGAGAGTTTTGAAAGACCAGAACAACAAAGTAAGAATTATGAAGGATAAATTGTTTAGATAAAATGTTAGAACCTCTGTGTAAATAGAATTTGAAATTGAGAAACCTAGGATTTATCCTTATTGGTAGGAGATACCGATTTTCTACGGTCATGGTTAACCGTGAGATACATGATCCATAGTTGTATTTTATTATCCAATTATATGTATTATGATTAGTCATAAATGTAATTATTTACTTAGAGTCTTACGATCTCTAACTTGTAAAACGATTATCATGTAACGGGTGCACACGTGCCATGATGATTTTAGTAGAGACTTTTAGACCCCCTTTCGGGGCATGACACTTGGTGAAAGGAAACATAGTCTTTCCCTTCCCCCTCTCCCTCTTGTTTGGCATTGCCTAACCTTCTTTGTGCATTACCATCATGTAAGTTTTCATACAAATCTTAAGGTAAAAAAATCTATGGTAACATTTGGTTGTCATTATTTTATATTACTAGATTGGATAAAATCTTTAAATCTTTATTTAGTTTATATAATGAACTAAGTCATTGCACAAATAAGACCTCATAATACCAGATAAAACCCAAAAAATGTGTCATATATTTGATATATAAAAATTTATTTTACTAAACAAAATAAATATTATCTCAAAACCCAAAATATAACCATATATTATCATTATTCTATTTGCTATTGTATCATCACCAAAAATTCCTTAATGAATTCTCATGTTAAAGTGAAAAATAACCTGATCTCATTATAAAAATTTATGTCCAATACTACACAAACAAAGTATAGCATAAGAAAATGTCACTTATTATTCTTCTTGCACACTATTGTCCCGTTCTCTTTATACTATTTAGTTTTGTCAACTAAATACTACCATGTCTCAAGCAGATTATTTATGATAGCAAGCTCCTAATCCATTATGTCTCTAATTTTCAATTTAAGAAAATCAAAGAAGAGAACATGATTGCAAAACAAAATAATAAATAGGAACCTCAAGGTGAAGAGAACTAGATGATCCTAGCACTTTTGTGGAGAGGTAAGAAGTTTACACCAAACTCCATTACAATTTACCTTAGAAAAAGTAGGTTAAACTTAGGCTTATAATCCTAAGATATGAGGAATTAGAACTTTCAAATGAAGATTTGAATCACAATATTATTATTTACAATTTTAATGTAAAATTTATGGAGATTTTTAGAAACTTAATATGAATGATATGATAAGCCTAAGTGTAAAATTAGAGTTAATTGATTTCTTTGCATCTAACAATATTTTGATGATTATAGGGTCAATAATGATTAGAGAAAGAGTTGTAGGATTGGAAATTCAACATAGAATGCCCCAACTTGAGTCTTTGACATGGGAAATCGAAAGAGTAAGTATAAGCTAAAAGTGGCCAATCGAACTAAAAAATGATCAACCATATTTATAAACTCAATTGACCATACCGGAGGTTAGGATGACCAAATTAAACAATGGGGAAACAAACCATCCTAGTTTGAGAAGTAGTCAAAGAGAAATCATAATTGGGTCACATTATTAGTATGAAATGCTACTATGGATGGCTACTATGAAATAGTTGATGGGTGGCTGATAAGATGAGTAAGTGCATATAATATGCCTTGGGTCTTGGTGTCTATGGATGCAAATCTTGGCCACACTTCTTAGATCTTGAAATATTTGGATCCGACCCCAAGATGTTGAGTGTCTTTGTGCTTGATGTCACCACCTATATGAGATAATTAGCGAGACTTGTATATGCAATTAGTTATTACTTGTGCATTAGTATATCTATTTATGTATGTGTGCGGTATATATGTCATGTGGATGTGTCCTGCACACTATCTCTATACTAGGTTTCATTGCTCATCCATGTTTGAGACATTAAATATCAAGTGCAGATGAGTGGGAACAACGCCGGTACACCAGACGACAATGAATCATTGGCCAATTTAGATTAAATTTAGGTGGTTTGGAAAAGGTAAATATTATCATTAGAAATCATCTTAGAAACTGGTTGTTTTATAATGTGGGGTTTTATATTACACCAATTGGATCATTTGGCTAGTTTGAAGTGCTATATTACTCTCGTTGGATTGTTGGGATAGTTTTAAGGGGGACTCATACCGTGAAGATAAAATCATATACAAAATTTGAAAAGCCTAGTCAACTTCATGGGGTATATGACATCACATGATCTCTGTTTCTCCACTTTTAGATTTGATACGACTTTTCTTCTGGGAAAAATTGCATTATACGAAAAGGTTTAGAGGGCCTTTGGTTATGGTTTTACCCATCAGCATTAGCTAAGAAGACAGAATTATAAAAAAAGAGTCATTGTCTAGCTCTTTCTTTTTGTTTCTTTTCATTGTTCCCCTTATTCTGCTAAAAGCTCGACTCCATATTTGGGTTTTCTTCATAATAGGTGGAACGGGGGCTTTTAAAGGGTTGGGGACTAGATCGTTACGTATTACATCCCCCCATACACAGGGAAAATAACTCTACATGTGTCCACTTAGTTTAAAATAACTTGTGTCTTTCAAGGAAAAAATTAACACAGCTTTGAGCAATCAAAGGCACAAAATTCCAAAAACATTAAGTATAGAAAAAGTTGAAAGATGAAAAACCCCCCTAAAATTCACCCTCCCTTTTTTTTCCCCAAAGGGAAAAAGAGAGCACCTTTTTGCGAAAATATGCCCAAAAGCGAAGAACGATAAAAACAAATGAAAAGCGATAGTTCAATTACTTCTATCCATAGTTATTCCCATAGGCCCAAATTTACCTCCCTAGTTTTCTTTCCCCATTATGGAAAACGGAACCTTGGGGAAAATTTATGCCCCAAAAAGGGGGAAAAAGCTGATGTTTTTTACTACTTCTATGTATATTAATTCCAATGGACCATTTACCTCCCCAGTGTTCATCCTCGCCTTTTTCCCACTTACGGAAAAAGAGCATTTAGCAAAGTATCACCAAAAGGGAAAAAAGACAATGCAAACGGAAAAACTGATAGTCTGATTACTTCTATCATATTGATCCCTATATTATTTTTTATCTAGGAGTTATTTGGAGTGTTCTTTAAGGCGTGCTCAGTTTTTATAAGCGATTTTTCTTTTTTCAAGTTTCTCTGGGTTACTTCAAACTTTTGTGGGTTTCATCTATTATTACTTTTCAAATAAAATACTCAAAATATTTTTAAAGACTCTTAAGTACGAATAATTAATTTATTGTTATATCTTAAATATTATTTATTTTTCTAAAAGCTTTTGCCCCAACAGCAATGAAAATTAAAAAATAAATAAATAAATATTCTTACTTGCCTAAATGACCATTGTTCAACATCATGTCTGACTCTGTCATACTTAATTAAAAAAAATAAAAATGGAAAACACCTGCTTGCAAAGCCACCCTCCCTGGGCTAAATAAGTTACTTAAGTTTTATGAATAAAAAGGATTTTTAGCATGAAAATTTATGCCAATTAAGCACCCTTGATAAAGGTACCTAACTTCTATTTTTTAAATTTTTTCCCCTTTTCCTTGAATAACTACCCGAAGCCTCCCCTTAAAATTTCATTTGATTTCTTCTTTTCTGCAAGCACCTCACTTACTAAACAACTTAAGATTTAGTTTTTTATCAATTTAATAGGGGCGGCTTAGCAAAAAATTTATGCCAATAGAACACCCCTTAAAGTTAAGATTTGGTTTAATTTACGACGAAATCACTAGTTTTGGATATCTATCTCCAAAAACCTTAACATCACCCGGATGAGTAAAGGGACAAAAAAAAAGGGGGTTGATCCGAAAAATTTTTGGCCAATAGCAAACGTTTTGGGCAAAGCATAGAGATAGTTTTTCTCTTTCAACCCAAAACAAAACCGCTTTTTTAAGGCGAATCATTTTCTTTTTTTTTTTTTTTTTTTTTAAATAGGGACCAATGGTATTAATTCTTTTTTTTATTTCAGCTAGTCTTATATTGCTCTCGGAAAAAATAAATAAAGCTAAATTTTGTTACTTTTTTTATTTTTTTTTTAAATATGATGATGACAAGTGATTTTATAAACTTGGAAAAAAAATAATTTTTTTAAATGTTATAAAACAACAAACACAAAAACAAAAAAACCTAATAAATCCTTTTAACCATCCATGGGGTCAGTGCAATCTTTATCAAACGGTTTTAAAAACGAATTATAGGAATATAAAACAAAAAGATACAATCTAAATTTTTCCCAAATATGCTATGAGATTTTGGGGCCACACAAGTTATAGCACCATAATATACCATTTTAATCGAAATTGGAATCCATTAAAAAAAAAATTAAGTTTCAATTAAAGTCTAACTTTTAAGTCACTAATTCAGTTTCATCTACATCCTACATTTTCATCCACCTTTATAACAAAACATACAAGAAATATGGATTCTTTTTGGGATCGTGATACCCATCTATATATTTCATAGTTCTAGATAAGCAATCATGTATATCACAAATAATATAATATAATGCACGGTTCCCTTAGCGAGTGGTGTAGGGACTCATTTCAAATTTAATAGGGCAAATTCATAAAAAATTATCTCACAAGCTCGATAAAACGCTTTGGAATATTTAAAAACCAAAAGGAAAAATAAAACTTAATTTATTTAGAATTCATCTGCCCTCCTCATCAAATCCGAGAAATATGAGAGAATCAAGATGAATTCCAATCGTGTTTTGTGATTTTTGTTTGCACCCGACTGTTAAAGAAAAAAAGAAAAGTTTGAGAAATATGAAAAATACTGTGATATCAAATTCAAAAAACCTCTCCTTGAGATTTTTGTCAAATTTTTCAAAGTATAAATTGAAAAATAAAAAAACAACGGCCCTTTTACTAGTACAATCAGAAACCTCTCTCCCTCCCCTCTCTCCTATCCCCGTCCCACCTTACTGGCAAGCGTCAGAAAACCCCAAATTTGTATTTTGTGGGTTCCTGTGTAAACGTACGATCGTTTTGGGAAGTAACCTTCAAGGGATGTAAGGGGGGGGAAAACAACAGGATGAAAAAGATGGAAAAGGGGGTTTTTTCGTATTTTGAGATAACCCTTTCTAGCATAGATTCTTTTTGGGGGGGAAATCAAGATATCCCATTTCTGTTTTTTTTCCCTTTTTATATGCATCTCTGTTATGATTTTGAACACCAGATTACAATCCGATGCCCAATTTGTATATAATTCTTCTTGGGGTTTTCTTTTAACAGCATGTTTAACAAGGAAACTCGGGATAATAAAATTTAAAAATGTATTGTTTTCATGTAATTAAAAAATCAGATGGAAAGTTGGAAAAAAATTTGGATATTTTTCCCTATTGGTGTATGGATTGATGGGATAGTTTATTTTATTTGTCTTTTTTAAAAAAAAAAAAAATTCTCTCTCCTTACACAGTAATTTTTATTTGTAGAAATATTTCATGGGGAAAAAATTAACATTGAAAATTTTATATATATATAATGTATGATGTATTAGTATTAGTACCTGGAGGAGCTGGAATATTCAAAGGCTTCCCCCGGGGCAGAGAAAAAGATAACAGCAACCTCGCTCACACAAAAAATGAGAGCTCTTTAGCTTTCTTTAACGCCCCCCTTTTCCCCCCTTTTAAAATGTCACCTGCCTTGCCGTCACATTTTCTATTTCCTAATCTTTTTTTCTCTTCGCCATATCCTCTCAATTAAACGCAAAAGTGAAATCAAGGGGGTGTATATACATCTAAGAGAAATTTTTAAAAAAGGAAAACAATCTTAAGGGGGGGGACCCTTGTAAAATAATTAAGTAACAAACTTCTCATTTTTACAACTTGGCTTTCTCGTAAAGTACGTAAAGTATTTTCCAAAATCTGTTAGTTTTCTTTTAGAAAATCCCTTGTTTGTGGTGCCTAGGAGGAGGAATACCCCCAAAAATTCCATGAAAACTTGTACATACGATTTAAATAGCTAAGG